>CAKNXH010059620.1:157802-182431 GCA_932178445.1 Andricus quercusramuli | reverse complement strand
GTAATGCATAATATTTGAAAATACGGTTTTTTATAGTAAAACTTTTTTCATTAGCATAATTCAAAGTTGATGCAAGAATGTGAAAGATTCATTGGTTCGGGACGAATCTATTGACCTATAATATTAATACATTTTATTGAAGAGTAGGGAAGTTATGGTAATTTATATATTTTGAAAATCGGTTTTTTATAGTAAAACTTTCTTCACTAGCATAATTCACAGTTGATGCAAGGATATAAAAGATTCGTTGGTTCGAAACGAATCCATTGACCTATAATAATAATGCATTTTATCAAAGAATAGGGAAGTTATGGTAATTTTTATATTTTGAAAATCGTTTTTTTATAGTAAAACTGTTTTCATTAACATAATTCAAAGTTGATGCAAGAACAGAAAATATGTGTTGATTCGAGATGAATCGATTGACCTATAATATTAAGGCATTTTATTGGAGAGTATGGAAATTGTGAAATTGCATAATATTTGAAAACACGGTTTTTCATAGTAAAACTTCTTTTCAGTAACATAATTCAAAATTGATGCAAGAACGGAAAAAATCTCTTGATTCAAGGCAAATTGATTGATCTATAATAATAATAATACACCTTATTGAAGATTAGGGAATTTCTGCTCATTTATAATATCTGAATCATCAGGTTCAAACAGAAAAACTTTTTTCACCGACATAATTTAAAGTTGATGCATGAATAGAAAAGACTTTTTGATCATAAATTTTCAAATAGAGTAATATTATGACAAGTTTTGTGAAGAAATCGTAAAGCTGGGAAAGGGATAGGGTGCGACAGAACTTTTCCTTTCCCTTTTCCAGCTCAAAAAATTATTATTTCGAACCCAAGATTTGATTTGTCTGATTTGTCTTGTTATTTAAAACATTTTTGTATTATTCTGTAATTTTTCATTGTTGGTAAATTTCTATTTTTAAATTGAGCAAAATGAAGACTTCGGTTTGCCTATTATTGAAAAAAATAACTAATGCTTCCTCTATGAGGAAGCAAATACATTTGCTATCGGGAAGCAAAGTGCTCGTGAAATGAGCACCATATAATTATAAATACAAACAAAGTGGAAACACTCGAAATCGAATTCACAGCTAGTTTCCCCTGTAAAGCGTGAAAAATTATTACTTTCTGGAATTAATGACAGAATTAAAGCAATTTAAGAGTAATATTTTTTTTCTACAGAATATTTAGCAATTTCTAACATAATTTTTATTTGTTTAAAAAATTTTTTCTCTGCAAATCGAGAACATTTATTCTTTTCAGCAATTAATGACACAATTAACGAATTTTAAGAATAATATTTCTTTGCTTAATATACTTTAAAATTATTTAAACAATTAATAATCATTAATAATCATTAATATAAACCATTTTTGCAGTCTGTTATGAGTAGTTATTTTTTCAGATCATATATTCGTTAAACTGAATAATTTTTTAAATGAATTTCGGGTAATAAGCCTCAACAAACATTTTTAAACAAACAAAAATTGTTTTAAAAAATAAAAATTATTTTAAAAATTGCTAAATATTCTGTAGAAAAAAACATTACTCTTTTAATTCCAGAAAGTAATAATTTTTCACGCTTTACAGAGGGAAAAAAATGTGTAAGCAAATCAAGATTGTTTAAATAATTACCAAACATCCTTCAAAAATGTATTGCTTTCAGCATTCTTTAATTGTGTCATTATGTCTCTTTCCAACATTTTTGCAAAAGTATTCATAATTATAATTCCGAAACGATGTATATTTTGAGGTTAAGCTGTCATTGCACGTTGCGTTTCCAAACATCACTTTTTTACAAGCATGTGATTACAATGGCGGGATAATGTTACCTGCTTCGTTTGTAATTTGTTACTACTTTGAGTGGGAAATATATTGTCACTGGGTGACCAGCAGGGAAGTCACCAGCGACTGGTTTTCTGAATCTTGTTACAATTATGTGACTATTCGGACTAGTAACTGTGTTAGCTGGGCCTCTGATTCTATTGAAAAACTGTATTTTTTATTTGAAGGAAATGGCTATATCCTACATTTCGTAGAATTTCAAAATTGGATTTTCCTTGATTCACATTGCACTCATTGAATTAAGCTTAAATTTCCCAAAAACCGCGCGCCTCGAGTACATGGCGTCCCCAGGCTATAGTCTGCATTAGTCCATTGGTTAAGCAGACCCTGCTTTCATAATTTTTAGACAAATTTCAAAATCATTTCAATTAATTTCAATTTTTTGAAGAACCTTTTATTTCGTATAATTTTATTTCGTCTTGCATTTCTCCACTTAGATCACTTCCTTGCAGTTCAAACTGACATCTTCAGACTTACAGTGTTTTCATCCCGTTAAATTAAGGAATATTAATCAATCATTGAAAATGATTAGGAATGAAAACTCTATTCTGCACCAGGATATTCCTTTTTTTCTTAAAAAATTTTTATTTGAGTTTACTGCAATAATGTGACTGTAAGAATATTAGGACCAAAAATTTAAAAATTTAAATTTGGTAATTCTTAATCGAAAGGTCGGAAAATGTTTACAAAATGTATTGATAAATTTTCAAACGCACAAAACTACGTAGAATATCACTAACCCTCAGATGTCAATAATATTATTTTATCTAGTAACATTAGTTTACTTCACTTAACTTTTATATAGTTCACAGAAGTTTAATATAACTGTTATATATATGGGTAATTGTCAGATTGTAGGCAAATTTCAGCACCTACAGTGGCAATCATATTATTATTAGGAATTAAATATTTCATAACGGAAATTGATCTTATCACATGTTACTATTTTAAATCCAAAAGGGGCAGTTATGAAAATAAGAAATAATAATGAATCCATGGGAACGCGCATATAATCAGTCGTACGCTGTTCTATTGTACCGTACGATAATGATGCGAGAAAAATGTTAAAGTTTAACCTTTTTTATTGTTTATAAAAAAATAACAAATTTTAATTATCAAAAGTCACCTACTTATGAATGAAAACACCACCAATAAGTAACGGAATTGTTTTCATACATTTTTTTCACTCCGAAAATGGTTTTTAACGCACGTACGGTAATGACGTTTTTGTTGTCAAGATGCACTTTTCAGTTTTAATATCGGATTCACAGAAAAGAGAGTTAATATTTTAAGCTCAATTTTATAAAAACTTGTATTAAACAATACGCCTAATATTTTTGTATTTATTACTCCACTGTAACTACAATATTTTACTAGAAAAACAGACGTACGGTAATGACTTCTCAAATGGAAAAAATTGAGGGACAGACATCAAGGCTTTTAAAATATTATTTATTTGAATTAAAAAAATGTGCCTACATCAAATTTATGTTCATGTGAAGTTTACAAACTTGATACGTTAAGCGTTTTTCAGGTTACTGTCTAAAAAAACGGAGAAAATCAGTTTATCCTTGTACAAAGTGAGGTTGGGACGCCGTACGGTAATGACGTTTCGGGTGTTCTTATATTAAATTAAAGTAAATAGGAACAGAAATGAAAAAAAGGAACTGCTTATTCTGTAGAGGATGATAATAAGTGTTTATTAAAATTAAAAAAAAATCGGCACAAGCTTCTAAGTTAATGTTATATTATTGGGACTTCAAGTTTGCCTTCAATTTGACAATTACCCATATTTATAAAAATGTATTATACCGTTTATGATCTAGGATCTGTAAATTTAAGAAAAAAACTATAACTATAAAGCTGTAAACTCTAGATATTAAGTTTGATAATTCAGAATAAAAAAAATTAAAATCCAGATTTTATAGCTAATATATAAAAATTGCTGTCCCAAAATTAAAAATCCAAGATCATAAACTGTATAATCCATTTTCCGAGATAACATTTATCTAATTTTTGTAGATATTTACTAGAACCTCATAAAACAAATCACAGGTTTTCAAAAATGTGAATACTATGCTAATGCTGTGTTTCAATCAATAAAACGATATCGCACACTACTAATTTGAATATTGAATAAAAAAGGTCATTAATTCACAAAGTTAAAATAGGGAAAAAGATCCGTGAAATGAAAGTTATGTTTTATGGAGTCGCTTGTTGAATCCACGAAATGAGAGATTTGCTTAACGGAGCAAGAAATAAATTCCGTTTTTGTCAGCACGACCTGCATATTTTTCTGTTGTTATTAGCATCCTGTCCGAACTGTTATAGCAATTTCAGAACAATAGCGAGGAGGGCATTCAGCTTTTGCAAATGTAAATTATAAACAAAAAGCTAAATTAATACTATCTCGAAAATGTGCGCCATTTATTTACACTGGACTGTACTGTTTTTCATTAATCATCGAAAACAGACAGGACATAAACCATTTTTGTTATCTTTAATTATTTTATGTAATTCTATCTCTCAAAAGTGGTGTGAGAATATGTCTTGAAAATCACGCAGTCATTCTTGATGAAAACACCTGATTGGCTTTTCATTACTTGAAGGTATTTTATATTCTTAATTTTAATATTTAAATTCAAATCTACAGAAAATCGCTTTTAATAAGAGAAATCATGGCCAACCTTATGCAAAGTAAAAAAGACTTATTCTTTTCAAATACTCTTGCACAATTATATATGTATGTTTTTAAATAAAACTGAGTTTTTATTAATATAATTATATTAATAAATTATATATATGTATTTTTTTAAAGAAAACTGAGTTAGCATTTTCAAACCAAAATCATCATCGATATTCTCAATTTTCAACAATATTACGTTACAACTGCGTTTCACCACGTAAATGGGTATTTTTAATGAAAAAATTATTAGATTTTAAAAATTGAACATTTTTTATAAATTAAGGTTCTTCTGTTTGATTTTCATTATCATCGGAGACTTAAATTTTGAAAAAAAATCATAAAATTTTAAAGGTTTTTGATTTTTTAACAATTCCATATTACACACTTAGAAAAATAATCTGCGAATATGATCAGAAATGCTGTAAAAGCAATAAAACTCGCTGGTCAATATAGTGATTTCTAGTCTTGGATTTTACGGCTTAAATTATGAAAAGAGTATAATGTTAAAAATTTTGTAGAAACATTAACCATCACTGCTGTGAAACTAACACTCCCAGTTATGATTGCTACAATTTTGTTTCTTCAGCACTACCTTTTGCACTAGCTGTTTGCACCAATATTGATATAATGTCTACTAGTTTGATGTGCGCATCCTACGAAAAAATATTAAGAATTTTACAGCCTTCATTTTTTTTAAATGGCTGTTATTTCAGCCTTTCTTAAAAGTCCATTCTTTGTATTGATTAGTAGATTGTCTCACTTTTTATAATATGGCATTAAGTCCTAACTTATCTCAGAGAACCAAGACGCACTGAGAGTATAATGTAACTTCAACACCCCTTTCAAACGTTATTTTAAGTCCAGTTTCTTTGAAATAATTAATTTCTTCAATTAATATTTTAAACACAGTTATGTTAGTGAACGTTTTTCGATATTCAGATTTATATAAAAGCGTTAAGTATACATGATTTGAACAAGATCGTAATTCATACGGTAAAAAGTTGAGGCAGCATATGTTTTCATTGAATTTATTTACACCAGCATTGGATCTCAAGACATTTCCTGTTTCAAAATCATAATTTAGTATGAAATATGAAAATACAATTTTATTATCATTGAATTGAATTTTTTTTCAGTAGTCACCTTGCATTATATCACTTCTTATATACGAATTAATACGAATTAATTCACTAACATAATTCAACGTCGGTTCAAGAACGGCATGTTTTTCAAAAACTGATTTGAATGTATCTCTCTATGTAATAAGCTTGCCAACAACATTTTGAGGTTGAATTGTTACTTTACCTTTGACTTTTTTGGGTTTATTAATTTGTCCGATTAATATCATCATCAAATGGTTAGAATGAAAAATAAATTACCTTTCACATGTTTGAACCGTTTGTATTTGGAAGTTAAACCTTCAAAACTATCAATTGTGTGTACTGCTCTATCAATTTTTCCTGCTATTCAGTTACATCAGCCCCCCACTCTTAATTTTCAGGTTTTTTTATAGCTCACTGAATGGCGCCACAAATGCGCTCATATACGCCACCAATAAAGAATTTTAGGCCACGAAACTCTTGGAGTTATAGCAGGTGTTACGTGTCGGAGGGGGCGACACGCCAGCCTCCCCCATTTGAAAAATCAACGTTTAAATTGCATGACCTTGAAGATCGCCAACAGCGCTGATATGCGCCATCAAGAACAAATTTTGCGTCACTTTCATAATCGAGTTATCAGTGATAAAAATGGGGGGAGGGGGGCTGGCGCGATTTTTCTAAAATAATAACATTTTTTTCGAACTCATCATAGCTATGGAGTCATTTGTCTTCTAATGCGCTCATTTGCGCCAAAAAAAATTTTTTCAAACTTTAAAAACTGTCCACGATACGAAGGTTTCAACACTTTACAAAATGATGACCAAGTGATGGCCAACAAAATGAAAAGTTTTTAATCCACAATGATGGAGAGACTTTCGTATAGGGTTTCAAATGCGCTCATATGCGGCATAAAAATGTTTGTCGAATCTTGACAATTACCCGCGAGACATGGAGGTCACAACATTTTGCAAAGTGATGACCTGCAAAAGAAAATGTTTTCAGTCCGCAGTGATGAAAGGACTTCCGTGCATGGTTTCAAATTCGCTCATATGCGCCACTAAAATTTTCTGCATATCTGGAAAATTGCGCGAAATATAAAGGTCATAACATTTTCCAAAGTGATGAATCACAAAAAAAAATTTTTAATCCGCAGTTATCAAGAGACGCTCGTATGGGGTTTCAAATGTGATCATATGCTCTAACAATTTTTTTTTTATGTTTGGAAAATTGCCCAAGATATGAGGGTCATAACAGTTTGCAAAGTGTTGACCAACAAAATAATAAGCTTTCAATCCACAGTGATGAAGGGAGTGTCGCGTGGAGTTGCAAATGAGGTGCGTTTCGTTAGCACTTCCGCAACGAAACTGGACTATTTTCTTTGTGCCATAATTTTGGGCTTTTTTTTTTGGTTTGTTTGGGTGCCGATACCGATTTTTGGGGTCTTTTAGTTTTCTCAGAAAACCAACTTTTGGATGGAGCTGCTGGCCGCCAGCACCTCCATTACGGAAATTTTGAAAAATCACAAAAATCAACAGCGCCAGAATTTTGTACTTTTTGGGCTCTACAAAACTGCAAAAATTAATTTTCGAAGAACTACCCCTGTCTTCCAAAAATTACCCTTAAAATAACTCACGCACCTAGCCTAAATGTAAGCATATCCAAATTTCGGGCTACCTTTGGGCTCACCAAAACACTGAAAAATTATTATAACAAATCAGCCCTGAACATTATAAAAAAATCTAAAGAAAAATATATGGAATACGTACGAGAACACATATACCATAGGCTGAGCTAGCTAAGAGCTCAGTAAAAGTAACAAATTGAATTAGCCGAACACAACCCATAACAACAACACTCACCCCTAATTACAAATATAGATATTAAACCAAACCAACAAAAATATATATAAATCAAAAGTCAATGATGTTGCAGGGTTCACAAAACACTGCTAAAAAATTTCCAAATAAAAAAAAATCATACAAGTTACCTTCGCAAAAATCTTCACAGCCCAACATTTATAAATGTAAAAAATCTGCCCGTCCCGCGGGCACATTCTCATCGCGTGCTGCGCGGACGGCTCGCAAGTTTGAGCGCGCCCAGGGTGCACGACTGTTGATTCTCGCGTTTCGCGCTCGATAATATATATTGCGCTTCGCGCTCGATACTGCATTTACATCGCGCTAAGCACTCGGTCTTTGTATTTCCCCCACATTTGTGCACTCACCTTTAATAATTAAAGGTAAAAGTATCGATAACTGTAATTTGATGATTGTGAATTATCTTTTGTTAAAGCTACTTCGGCTTTAACGAATACATTTTCATCATGTACCTCGTGCTTCGCACTCGATTTTGTCCAAAATACGGAATTTTCTAGATTATATATTCAACATTAGTATATCAAATGTATAGTATATCAAATTAATTGCCGTACGTCGGCTTGTAATTGCTTATTAGGTATTGCAAATTAAAGTACGAATTGTATTTATCATGATTACTTTAATATTTGTTCCTGCTTTTGAATTTAATTTTATCCTCAGCTACCGTGAAAATTTGATATTATTATTATTATACCATTCAGTCATTTCCCTTTCGGGATAGGCGTGACTTGCTCGGTTGGAAAATATTAATGTGTATCTGACATGTGTATATAGGTATGAGGTACATAGGTGTATGGGTATAAGGTAGATAGGTATATAGGAGTAAGGTATAGGAATTGTAGATTGATTAGGAATTCTCGCGTTATTTATTCAAATGACACGTTCATTCCGCAACACTGCCCTGACCCAGGTTGCTGATCAATCTCTCTAGCAATCACCCCCATTTCAATAAATGTATAATATTATCATTTATAATATGCATTGATATTAAAAACATACGTATTTTCCTTGTCTTGTTTTTATAATTGGAAAAAAGGGCGCATCTCATAAAAAAACAATTTTGTTATTATACATTTTATTGCAAGCTGTGTCGTTTTTCCATAAATTTAATGTGTTCATGTTTAATGTTAGTTTTTACGATTGAAACCAAAAATATGCATCCTGGCGTAAAGTGGTTCTAAGAAAATTTGTGAATGTAATGTAGGCGAAGAATTTTGTTGGATAAAATGGGTTATTGTATCGTGTATGATTTTTCAAAAAGGTTAGTTTCTTTATTCTGAATGTATTTGTACAACAAAAGTATATAACAAATTTGTAGATCTTTTTTGGTTGAACGACTTTTGTCGATTCATCTTTTTTCGTACCTTGCGTCGTTTCTCCATATTTTTTTTTTATTGTTAACGTTATTTTACACGATTGAAACACAAATTACGCATCTCAACAAGAAATGATTAATGAAAAATGTGTAGCTCTTTTCTGAGTAAGCAACTTTTGTGTTTTAATTTTTTTCGTGGTTTGTGTCGTTTGTCCGAAAATTTAATTCATTTTATTCTCAAATCAGTTTTTTACAAATGAATTAAAAACTACGCGTCCCATCAAAAGGTGATTAATAACAAATTTGAAGATCTTTGTTTCGTTCACAATTTTTGTCGATTCATCTCTTTTCGTATCTTGTATGTTTTTACCACAAAATGGAATTTTTTATTTTTCATTATGTTTTTGTGCGATGAAAATTTGAATTTTCGATTTTTCCAGAAAATTAAAAAAAATCTAATGACAATATTGTTGGGTGTAGAAAAATTTTTTTTTTCTTCTGTCGACTTTTTTCATATGGTGCGTTGTTTAGCTTAAAATGTTTTTTTTCCCTTGTTTTTTGGAATTTTGTAAATGTTATAACTCCAGTAATTTTTGTTTCATCAAAAAAATCATGAGAATGAATTATTTGTCTTTTTGAGTACTACAAACATCCGTACAGAGAATTTTTGAATTTTGAAAAAAAGTGTTTTTTGGGACACTTGAAGAGTATACCGAAGCCCAATCCAATCTGTCAATTCTTTCGAAACTTATCGTGCTGACAGACTCAAAATCCACACTGTTAAAAATTTCTTCTGAAAACTTCCAGTAAATGTACTGGAAGTTTATTCCCGAAAGGTAAGGGATGCTACAATACACAATGTTGTAGTTTTCAAATGCTGGTATTGGTATGGTACCTTACATGTATTGGAATTTTACAATACAAGTCCAGTAGCCATTAAAACTTCTGTATCATGTTTGCGGCTGAATACATCAGTTGATCTGACAAATTAAAAAACTAGCTGTGAATTCGATCTCGAGTGTTTCCACTTCGTTTGTATTTATAATTATATGGTGCTCATTTCACGAGCACTTTGCTTCCCGTTAGCAAATGTATTTGCTTCCTCATAGAGGAAGCATTAATTATATTTTTTTCAATAATAGACAAACCAAAATCTTCATTTTGCTCAATTTAAAAATAGAAATTTACCAAAAATGAAAAATTACAAAATAATACCAAAAATGTTTTAAATACAAAGACAAATCAGACAAATCAAATCTTGCTTTAGAAATAATAATTTTTTGAGCTGGAAAAGGGAAAGGAAAAGTTCTGTCGCACCCTATCCCTGTCCCAGCTTTATGATTTCTTCACAAAAATTGTCATAATATTACTCTATTTGAAAATTTATGATCAAAAATACTTTTCTATTCATGCATCAACTTTAAATTATGTCGACGAAAAAAGTTTTTCTGTTTGAAACTGATGATTCAGATATTATAAATGAACAGAACTTCCCTAATCTTCAATAAACTGTATTAATATAGGTCAATCGATTCGTCTTGAATCATCACATCTTTTCTGTTCTTGCATCAACTTTGAATTATGTTAATGAAAAAAGTTTAATATGAAAAAAACGATTTTCAAAATATATAAATTACCATAACTTCCCTTCTCTTTGATAAAATGCGTTATTATTATAGGTCAATCAATTCGCTTCGAACCAAGGAATCTTTTATATTGTTGCATCAACTCTGAATTATGCTAATGAAAAAAGTTTTACTATAAAAAACCGATTTTCAAAATACATAAATTACCATAACTTCCCTACTCTCCGAAAAAATGTATTAATATTATAGGTGAATCGATTCGTCCCGAACCAAGGAATCTTTTTCATTCTTGCATCAACTTTGAATTATGCGAATGAAAAAAGTTTTACTATAAAAAACCGATTTTTAAAATATTATTGAGTGCTAGAAAAAAATGCAATAAATAAATATTTTTAGAAATCCTCCGGTCAGTTTCAAGATATTAGTGAGGAAAATAAGCTCTCTATATTTCATCAATTTATCTGCAACCGTTTTCTAGTTATCGTGTTCACAAAAAAGCGTGACTTCCACACATCCACACACACTACACACATCCGGACAATTGCTTAGAACATTGTATCAGACATTTTTAAATTAGGGAGGGTTTAATTAAATGAATTTAAAAATTTTGAAAAATGTTACCACCACAAAGCTTCCTCGATAAGAAAGCAAAAAGAGTGAATTATTTCTCAGGACACTTTTTCTACATGAAAAGAATAAATAAATTTTCTGACCAAGCCAAAACTTTTGATAAATATATAGAATATAGCGCGCGCATTCATGGAATTCGAGGAATTCATAGAATTTAGGGAATTCACGGATTTCAAGAAATTTATAGAATTCCCGCAATTAATGGAATTCTCGAAATTCATGGAATTTAAGGAACTCACGGAATTCAAGGATTTCACGGAATTCATGGAAAATTAGTCATCTTATGCTTAGAGAAGGGCCTATTTATTACAAATACTTGGTTAAGACATAAAATGGTCCACACTTACACCTGGTGTAAAGGAAATAACCGCAGTATAATTGACTTCGTTATTGCGGATGAAAGACTAGGAGAACTAGTTAAAGATACAAGAGTCATGAGGGGGTCCGAATGCAATACTAATCATTACCTTTTAGTCTCCAAAATGAACTTAGGGCTGGGAGGGAGAAGAAAGAGAACCAAACAAACGAAACCAGCGCGAATCAATATTGAAAATGTTCAGAAACCGGAAGTGCGAATAGATTTTCAGAATAAGATAAACAAACGCATAGATAAGGCAATTTGGGGACGCTTAGAATCAATAAAGGTATAGAGGGCACGTGGACATTATTACGGGATGCCATTGCTAAAACTGCGATTGGAGTGTGTAGTACGGCAGTGGTAGGAAGAAAGTCCGGCGATGCGTGGTGGAATGATGAAATTGAGGCAGCACGACAAGAAAAGAAAGAAACGTACAAAAGAAAGTGGCACATCACAGGTCTTAGCGATGAGGAGAGAAATAGGCTCAAAAATGATTACAAACACAAAAATAGGAAAGTTAAACGACTAGTCAAGGAAAGAAAGGATAAGATCAGAACAGAAAAATAAAATAAAATAAAAAACTACTTTGAAGGAATCGTGAAACTATTTTATAATCAGATGAAGAAAAGTAAAAGTATAGAGTTTGTCCGCATCAGAAACAGCAAAGGTGAAATGCTATATGATATAGATGGGATAGCAGATGCTTCCCGTGTAGAAAAATATCATGGCGGTCTGAGGTCGGGCCCGCGCCAGGCCTGGCGATCTGAAGTCCGTCAGGCCACGACGGTCAAGCCTGGCGCGGGCCAGCCGCGTGGCACGTGCCAGACCAGACGGTCGAGGTTAAGAGGAACGAAATACTCTTTTTGAAAATGTTTCTTTTTCATTTCGCATCATTTCAGGCATCTTGTCAAATTTTGAAACCACAAAAAAAAAATTTCATCGACACTTACAAAATTTTTAGTCATGCCCTGCATGCCCGCGGCAGGCCTGCGCCATGCCTGGCGATCAAGACTACGAGAAATAAAATACTTCTTCTGATGATGTTTCTTTTTCATTCTGCATCATTTTAGACACCTAGTCAAATTCTAAAACCATGAAAAAGAATTGTTTTCCTTCGTCACTTAGAAAATTTGCAGTCATGCCCTGCAGGCCCGCGGGAGTCCTGCGCCATGCATGGCGGTCAAGACTACTAGAAATGAAATACTTTTTCTGACGATGTTTCCTTTCCACTCCTCATCATTTCAGACATATAGTCAAGATTGGAAACTATAAAACATTTTTTTGCATCGACACGAGTATGAAAGTTATTTACTTTCTTTCGTCAGAATGAGTCAATTCATCAAGTTCACTCATAGGTCCTTTAAAATATTTTCTGTCTTTCACAGAGAGTTAATTTTATTATTCATTAAATTATTGTAGCTTACGGAACTTGGATAAGACTCCAATTGCTCAATTAATAAAGGATTATTGATATTAAAATTCAATTCATTCAAGTCGAACAATCAATATTTCTAAAATATACTCAGAATAAAAATGTATCATCTACTGATGATACTAATTTCATGTCATCTAATCGTGAAATATAATCAGTTTTCATCATCGACGTTTTTGATGAAGAACATACTATTGTTATTGTATTTATGAGGTTTTTTTTTATAAAAAGAATCTCAGTATTTCAAAACTAATATTTTAAATGAGCACGCATTATCTGACCAATCAGAGAGGTAACACCGTTGTGTGAATTCTGCGCCATGGAAAAGTAGCTCTCTTCAGGTTATTTTGGTTAGCAGCAGTACGAAGTTAAACGTCGCGAGTCAATTTCTGAGCAAAGATATCAAATTTTCTCATTTCTCTTGAAAATTCATTGAATCCAAGCGATTTTTTCACTTTTAGTGTTGACTTCAGTGCAAAATGTCTGATGATAAGAAGAAAAGAAAAGGTATGTTTGAGGACAAGTTTAAATATATACGAACAAATTTATGGAATATATTACTGGTTATATCTTATAATATGCTGAAAAGTGTAATCATTGTTGTATCCCTTTGCTTCTAACAGAGAGAAACTTGATCTCAACTCCATGATAAAGACGACATTGCACCAAGAAGCATGAGGAACATCCTACACAAGTATATCTCGAGAGACGTCATGATACAATACACGGTTAAAAAAAAAGCGACAAAAAAACTTTGATCTTCAAGGACACTCAATTTTGTACAATAATGAAAGGTAATATTGATGATTTTTCGCAATTTTCTCTAAGTTTCAAATGTGTTCCACAATCAAGAGTATATTATAGTTCGAAATTTGTATGCTTTTTAAATTTTCAAGGTTCACTGTGCTCCAAGTACAACTTGACAAAAAGCAAATTCTACTCATTCATGGGACCCGAAGGTTGGCGGAGCTACTGATTGGGATAGGTTCCGCGCAATGAGATCGAAGAAAGAAGTCTCAGAAGAGAAGAAGAAAGAAGAAAAGAAAATAGAAAAGAGGAAAAAAGAAAGGAAAAAAGAAAAGAAAGAAAAAAAGAAAGTAGAAAAGAAGAAAGAAGAAAAGAAAGTAGAAAAGAAGAAAACGCACAGTTCAGTGGGACAATGAAAGGTATTCTTTATGATTTCTAGAAACTTCCTCAAATTTTTTAATGTGATCGACAGATTAACCACCGTTGAAGTCCGGTGTACACCTGCTCTTAAAGTCTTTAAAGTCCATTGAAGTCGTATTGAATCTCTTGAATTGTTCGAAGTCCCATGAAGTCCATGAATTTCCCTTGAAGTCCTCGAAGTCCCTTGCAGTTCTTGAAGTTCCTTGAATTCAATTGAAGTCTTTGAAGTCCCATTGAACTCCCTTGAAGTCCCCTGACGATGATAAAGTCTTAAGTGTCCATTGAATTCCCATTGAATCTCTTGAAGTGTTTGGAGTGCCAAGAAGTGTCTTGAAGTCCTTGAAGTACCTTGGATTCCATTGATGTCATTGAAGACCCCTGACGACGTTCAAGTCTTCAAAGTTCATTGAAGTCCCTTGTAGTCTCATTGAATCTCTTGAAGTTTTTGAAGTCCATCGAAGTCCCATTGAATCTTTTGAAGTGTTCGAAGTTCCATGAAGTCCCTTGGAGTCCTTGAAGTTCCTTGGAGTTTTTGGGAATTTTCTGTTACGGTAACAGCATAAAGCTCCTGTGACATTTGACAGAGAATTCTGATGTACATTTCTAACAGTGAAGTCTTCAAAGTCCATTGCAGTCCCATTGAATCTCTTGAAGTCCTTGATGTCCCTTGGAGTCCTCAAAGTTCCTTGAAGTACCTTGCATTCCATTAAAGTCTTTGTAGTCCCATCGAAGTCCCTTGAAGTCCCCTGACGACTTTGAAGTTGTCAAAGTCCATTGGAGTCCTTCAAGTCTTTGAAGTTCCTTGAAGTCCCATTGAAGTCCCTTGGAGACCGGTGTTCACCCAAAACGACTAGTGGTTAACCCATCGAAACTGATGTACGATCAACAGTGTAGTTTATTTCAACATTTTGATAAGTCGCACATTTTTCAGGTAGAACGTGTTCGAGTGTAGCAAGATGGGAACGGATTAGGTGTATCTTCTCAGCAATAAAGAAAATTATATATTCACCAAAGATTACTTTTTTCCTGCCATCGCCTTATCTAATTCACGCCCCAGGGTAGCGGCGAGTCTCGTGCCAGGCTTCCAGTGGGCAAGAACGTCTAGCCCAAGTCTTGACAAGAGCGTTACACTTCTGGCCTGCGCCAAGCCAGACCGACTGGGCCGGGGAATTCTTAACACGAGCCTCGCGCCAAGCTCGTCTAGAGTCGTGCGGCTGGCCCGCAACGAGTCACGCGCCTGGCCCGCCGCGAGACTACCGTCATGCTCAAGTCTTGACAAGAGCGTTTCACTTCTGGCCCGCGCCAGGCTTGACCGTCTGGCCTGCGCCAGGATTCAAACCATCACGGGCAAGCCTGTCGCGGCCCCGCGCCATGACTTTTTTCTACACGGGTTTAAGAGACTCTTCTTAAGAACTATTAGGAGGTGAAGATATAGGGCAACAGAACTGCGACATAGAACATAATGCAATAGAAAGCCCAGTTGAAAAGTCTGTGTCACTGAGGTTAGAGATATAATAAGGAACTCAAAAAACGGCAAGGCTGCTGCTGTAAAAAGTATTAGCGCTGAAATGCTTAATTACGGTGGCGAGTATATACCTCACAGGTTGTGCGAATTGATAAATTTATGTATCGAGATGGAAGAAGTCCCAGACGATTGGAGAAAAGCGATTATCGTATCAATATATGCAAAAGAAATGGAGATAAAAGCAACTGCAATAATTACAGAGGTATTAGCTTACTAAGTTGACCTAAAAAAAGAATTTGAGAAGGTAAATAGAAGTAAACTTTGGGAAGTCCTTAATGAGTACGATGCAATGGGTGGCTCCGACAAGCAATAAAAACAATATATTCAGGTAACAAAGGGAGCGTATGGGTTAGTGGGAAACTAAGTGACTGGTTCGATATTATGCAAGGCGTGTAACAAGGATGCGTTATTTCATCATGGCCATTTAATACTTAATACAAGCATGAAGAACATGGGCCTCAGAATCAACGTAAATTAAACAAAAATCATAGTGTTTGAGAGAAGAAGTGAGAAAAGAATGTGCAACATTGTCCTAAATGATGAGAGATTAGAACAAGTTGATAAGTACGTATATCTAGGTAGTCTATTCACTAACGACGGAAAAATAGATGGGGAGTTAGATAGGCGCATAAATAAGGGTAAGCAGGTTATCGGTAGAGCAGGGTCCATCCTCACAAATAAAAACACATCAAAAAAAGCTAAAATGGCCATACATAATTCTATATTCGTACCGACTGTATTATACGGTAGCGAGACATGGACCTGTCAAGAAAAGGATAGGAGTAAAATCAACGCGATCGGCATGAAACCTCTGCGCATAATATGCGGAAAAACACTGATGGACAAAGTCCGGAACGAGACAATTCTCAAAGAATGTGGTACAGGAGAGACACTAGTTGATATATGGCAAAGAAATCAGTTAAGATGGTTCGGACATCTTGAAAGGATGAAAGATGAACGACTGACCAAAAAAGTGTAAAAAGGTAAAGTAAAAGGCAGAATGCCCAGAGGCAGACCGCCGAAAGAATGGTTAGAATCTGTAAATGAGAAACTAATGCGAAGAGACATAAGAAGCTATAGAAATACGAGAGCTTGCATAAGAAAATGCAAGGACGTGAAGGAAGCTAGAGTAGTATTCCGTTAATTCCGTGAATTCCTTGAATTCCTTGAATTCCACTAATTCCGTGAATTTCGTGAATTCCTTAAATCCCATGAATTCCGCTGATTCTATTAATCCTGTGAATTCCTTGTGCACAATTTAGGACTCATATACTCTACAATACATGTATTGGAATGCTCGACGTTGATTTCACGATTTACAACACTTACAATACATATATTTCAATTCCACCATTCCAATACCGTGTTTGCAGTTTTACCTTACGCTTGTATTGTAGAATTGTTGGAGAATTCCAAAAAATTTTAACAGCGTACATACACACCAATTCGGACAGACATACACATTCACGAAAACCTGTTTTTTGGTTTCAGAAGGTCTCAAAACGTGGACATTTGACAAAAACGGGGGGGGGGGGGATTTTACACAAATTGAATACCTTCTCTGATGAGAATGTAGAAAAATCTTTCATATTCTCACCTCCACAGTTACGTTTGACAACACTCATGAGCTACCCCTGTGACATTTAACGAGCCACGTATCAGCTGCCTTCTACTAAAACGGCCATAAAAATTCCAAATTAATAAGAATAAACCAAGACAACTCTCCAAGACTCTAGTCAATATATCCATCCCCGCAGTAATATACGACGACCCCTGTGATCTACTCTTATCACATTGACAGACCCAAGCCTCACCTTCTATCAACTAAAAGCGCCAAAAGAATTTCAAATTAAAAATCCTCATCACGGACAACTTCAGAAAACTTTAGTTATTATATCTATCTCCACGGTAATGTCCCACAATCCCTAGGAACTGCTTCTATCATGTCTAGCGAAACAAATCTCAGCTGTCCTCAACTAAATCTGCCCAAAAACACATTAATATAACCCAACGCCGAGAAACTACCCCTATCTCATTGAGCAAACCTCGTCTCAGCTGGTTTCGAATGAAACCACCGAAAGAATTGAAAATAAAAAAAAATCACCCCAGATAACTTTCTAAGACTCTAGTTAATATATCTATCTCCACCGTAATATTCCACGACTCCTAGAAGCTATTGCTTCCGACTCCTACTTCGATGATCGAAGCACATTGTAAGCGACCGTGGTGCCCTCGCAACCGTAAAAGCAGCCCTGGTCACACCTTATTGCCCCTTATTGGCACCCCTTGGCGCTTGGAACCCGGGGCGGAACGCCCCCACCGCCCCCCCTTAAGCCGCCACTGCCCATAGGAACTACCCCTATCACAAAAAACGAACCAAGACTCAGCTGCCTTCAAGTAAATTCGCCAAAAGAATTCCAAATTAAAAATCGTCATCACGGACAACTTTGCAAAACTCTAGTTATCAAATCTGTCTCCACAGTAATATCTGACGACCTCTAGGAACTAACTCTATCATATTTAACGAACCAAGTCTCAGCTGCCTTCATCTGAAACGGCAAATATGATCTGAAATTAAAAATAATCACCACACACGACATTCCAAGACTCTAGTTGATATATCTACCTTCACAGTAATATTCAAAAACACATAGAAACTACCCCTATTACATTATTCACTAGAGTTTTGAAAAATGGTCTGAGGTAAGTATTTCTGATTTGAAATTTTTTTAGTGGTTTTTTTCAAGGCAGCTGAGACTTGATTCGTTAAGTATGATGGGGATAGTTCCTAGGGATCATGGAATATTACAGTGGAGATAGATATATCAACTAGTATTTTGCAAAGTTGTCTGTGTTGACTATTTTTAATTTTTAATTCTGTTATCGGCTTTGGTTGCAGGCAGCTGAGTCTTGGTTCCTTTAGTGTATTAGGGGTATCTTCTAGGGGCCGTGGAATATTACTGTGAGGATAGATATATCAACTAAAGTTTTGAAAATTTTTCTGGGATGATTATTTTTAATTTGACTTTTTTTGCGGTTTCAGATAAAGGCAGCTAAGACTTGGTTCACTGAATGTAATAGGGGTAGTTCCTAGGGGTTGTGTAATATCACTGAGGCGACAGATATATTGACTAGAGTCTTGAAAAGTTGTTTGGGGTAATAACTTTTGATTTGAAAATTTTCAGGCAGTTTTCGTTGGAGGCAGCTAAGACTTGGTTCGCTAAGCGTAATATAGGGGTAGCTACTAGGGGTCGTGGAATATTCCTGTGGGGATAGATATATTAACTAGAGTTTTGACATTTGTCTGGTGTCATTATTTTTAATTTCAATGTTTTTGGGCGGTTTTAGATAAAGGAAGCTGAGACTTGGTTCGTCAAATAGCTAAAAACTAGCTCAGGCCTACCGTAGATGTTTTCTCGTACTTATTCCATATCTTTTTCTTTGAAGTTCTTTTCAATGTTTGGGGTTGATTTAGTATAATATTTTCTGGGTGATTTGAAGAGCCCAATAACACAAAAAATTCTGGCGCTGTTGATTTTTTCAATTTTTCAAATTTTCTGTAGTGGAGGTGCCAGCGGAACGTACCTCATTTGTAAATCCACGCGACACTCCCTTCATCCCTGCGGATATAAAACTTCTTATTTTGTTGGTCAGCGCTTTGTAAAATGTTAGGACCTCCATATCTTGGGCAATTTTCAGGAAATTCAGGAAATTTTTATGGCGCATATGAGCGCATTTGAAACCCCACACGAGACTCCCTTCATCACTGCGGATTCAAAACCCTTTTTTTGTTGGTCATCACTTTGAAAAATGTTATGATCTTCATATCTTGTGCAATTTTTAAGATATGCAGAAAATTTGTAATGCTCATATGAGCGCATTTGAAACCCTATACGAAAGTTCATCCATCACTGACAATTAAAAACTTCTTATTTTGTTGGTCATCACTTTGTAAAGTGTTAAAACCTTCGTATCGTGCACAGTTTTTAAAGTTTGAAAAAATATGTTTGTGGCGCATATGAGCGTATTTGGAGATCTTCAAGGTCATGCAATTCAAACTTTGATTTTTCAAGTAGAAGAGGACTGGCGTGTCGCCTCCCTCCACACAAAACCTGCTATAACTCTTAGAGTTTCATTGCGCAACATTCTTTATTGATAGCGCATATGAGCGCATTTGCGGCGCAATTCAGTGTTCTTTAAAAAGCCCTAAAATTAAAAATGGGGGTGGGGGATGGTGTAACTGACCTCTTTTTTAGAATAAGTTGATTTGAAATTTTCTTCTACTGTTTGTAAATGATCAATATTAATTTTGAAAGCTTTCCGAATTCTTTCATCAACTGTAGGCATGTTCTTTCACTAAATAATTCTTTCTTCCAATGTCGAAATTAACAACATTAGTATAACAATTTTTGATCAATAGGGTCATCCACAAAAATTTTGTTTGCCTTACAGTTAAGCTTTTTATAAACTCTGACTCCCAAAGAATTGAAATGTGAAATTGAAACTTAATTTCTATTATTTAGTAATTTATAATAATTTATTAAAACGTGATAAAATATCCACCGTCAATGTCGATTTATAAAAGAAAACATGTGGCGCCCTCACGGCTCGAAACACGTGGTGTGACGTCACGCGCCGTCAAAACCGAAGAAAATGCATGGTAAGTTTGATAAAAACAATTGAAATAATTAATTATCAACGGTTTTTGCCAAAAATAATTTATTTTTATGAAGGATCAATATGCCTAGATACGTTAAAGCCAGTTTGGATAATTTTCCAAAAGTGAGTACACTTATGACTAGCGATTTCATCGCGAAGTGCTACAGTTTCAATGTTGCTGTCACTCGAGAAGTGAAAGCGAAAAAGTAAGTAAATGGCATAAATGACGATAAATTTTTAAAATATTTATTTTTATTCATTTAATTTATTAGTTTAGAATGATAATTGCTTCAGGCGAATCGTAACATACAATAATACATGCAATATTGAACTCAGAAAACCTAACCTCACTTTTTTTTATAGTTGCTTTTATAAATACTTTCACGAATACTTTTATAAAATTGTTATAAAATTCATAATTAAAAGATTTATAATTACTTCTATAAATATTTTATTTTATAATACTTGTGGCGTGAATAAACTATTTGATTTCGCGAGGTTATACCTCACATACATCCCGGCATAAAATATTTATAGAAGTAATTATAAATCTTTTTATTATGAATTTTATTTAAAAAAAAGTTAAACGACCACCGCAGGGTACCACTAAGAGCAACTGCCATCTGGAAAAAATGTCAATGGCCCCCAGTAGAACCGCGGTAAAATACACCTATGGCCACGTCTCACATCCGTGAGATGGGTGGTCACAGGGCACGACGAAATCACAACGACAGGCCGGCGAAACCCTCGTCTGTCTTGAGGACACGAAGCGACCCAAGGATGACAGCTTTCTGCATCCATCTCGCAAGAGCCTTGGCATATTTTTGGCACGCGGGTATGGCTTTAAGGTTACGAACCAGCGATAATTTCACACCTCCGAGAGCACCTATCACAAGAACAATTACTCGTACCGAATATTTTGGGTACAGTCGACGCAGCTCTCTTTTAAGGTCTTGATATCTCTCCTCTTTTTCTTTCTCCTTTGCAGTGATGTTGTATTCGGATGAAGCCGAGAATTCGATCACGAATATAGTTCGTTTCTCGAAGTCTTGGAGAACAATGTCAGGCCTCGAGTGCGCAACGGAAACTGCTGCCCGAAAATCGTAGTTCCAGAAAATCTGGCACTTCTCGTTTCGGACAATTGACTCTATATCCCTTGGAGCGTTCGGCAGGGCAGGGTCGCGACCAACACCGTAAGAGCGACAAAGGTGGTAACAAAGTACTCTTAGGGCCGCATTATGTCTATAGATATACGTTGTTCCTGCGTGGGTCGGACACCCCGATAGTATATGTTCTAGGTACTCAGCGTGTGCATGACACGCTCTGCACCTATCACTGGGAACTTCTTGACATAAAATGCGGGCGCGGTATGCTAAGGTGGAGATTACACCGTCCTGGCATGCAAAAATAAAGCCCTCTGTACCTGAATTGAGCCCTGATGATTTGAGGAAAGCAAAAGTTTGCTCCTTCGACAAGGACTGTTTTTCTACATTTCTGTGAAAGTTTCCGTGCATTTGCTTGTCGAGTAGCTCTTGGTGAAATTTTCCAACCTCTGCTTTCTTTACTTCGGCTTTTATACGTGAAGCATCTAGATGGAGTAATGCACTTTCCTCACTTCTGATGTTAAAATTCAGGCCAAGGGTCTCAGCAGCTTGCTCCGCGGCTTTGTAAAGGAACGCCCCTTCGCCAATCATCTCGTGGTTTCTGACCATCTTTAGGAGAGGATCTCTGCCATTTGCAACGATGTAAGCTGTACTCAAAACAATTCGGTTATGAAGACACTGGAGATTCAGAAGTCCGCGTCCGCCTTGCTGGCGTGAAATGTATAATCGCGAAACTGACGAATTGATATGCAAGCTTTTATGCATATGCATGATCTTACGCGTGGTGACATCAAGGGCCTTAAGCTCGTTCTTCGTCCATTGAACCACCCCAAACGAGTAGAGTAGAACCGGGACGGCAAGCATGTTAGCCGCAGATACCTTGTTCAACGCCGACAGATTGGAAGACCAAATCTGTCGAAGAAGATGCTTGTATCTGCTTCGGAGAGACTCCTTCACTGATGTTACGTCCTGAATGCGGCTTTGAGGCACGCCCAGGTATGTATAGGTCTCTCCAGTGTTAAGATGTCTAATAACACTTATATCCACAAGCTCAGGGTCCTTGGGAACGCCAGTAATCTTTCCTTTCTTCAAATGAATTTTGGCACACTTGTCCAAACCAAAGTCCATCCCAATCTCTCCTGTGTAGTTTTTGACGATATTTAAAGCAGTTTGAAGTTTGCTTTTACCAGCGGCATAGATCTTCAGGTCATCCATATAGAATACATGAGTGACCTTATGCCCACGCTGATTAGTGTCGCCACAGAGGTATCCAGGAGAATTTCGTAGTGCAAGAGATAGAGGCAAAAGTGTGATGCAAAAAAGCAAAGGGCTCATACTATCCCCTTGAAAGACGCCCCTCTGGAAGGTGACGTTGTTCGTCGTCAGACGATAATTCCTAGATGAGATGGTAAATCTAGTTTTCCAAAGAGGCATCAATCTCTCTATGCATCTCACTATGTGTGGATGTACCTTCAAGCTTTCCAACAGACAGATGATAAGTCTATGAGAGGTTGAATCAAAAGCTTTCCGGTAGTCAATCCAGGCCATTGACAGGACGCGCTGATGGACTGTAGCGTCTTTACAGACACACCTGTCAATCAGCAGGTTCTCTCGACAGCCTGCTACACCTTTTTTCGAGCCACGTTGTTCGTACATCTCTCGCCATACAGGCTCAATTCGTCGAACAATCCTGTTGTTTAGGATAGCTGTAAAAATCTTATACAGTGTGTTCAAACAAGTTATTGGCCTGTAATTCTCTGGTTTGGACAAGTCGCCTTTTTTCGGTAGGAGTATAGTGCGTCCTAACACTAGCCACTGCGGAATGGGCATCTCCGACTTTAAATATGAGGTGAATATGCGGGCCAAATGTTGGTGTGTAGAAGTAAACTTCTTCCACCAAAAGTTCTTGATACAATCTGGTCCAGCACCGGAAAAGTTCTTCGTGCCTCTAAGTGCTTTTTTCACCTCTTCGGCAGTGACTGATGGGCACTCCTCCTCAGATTTTATGAGGCTGTCGCAAAACTCCTTGAAGCGAATGATATTGTCAGTATCTTCCTTCAACTCTAGTGTTTTCGGGATCTTGTACACCTCTCTCCAAAAAGTCTCTACCTCCTTGGGCTTGGGTGGATTTTTTACAAAAACAGGGGGATCACTGAAGAGGCGCGATGGGTCAGCGAGAAACTGTTGATTCTCTCTGATCCATCTCTCCCTCTTCTGTATTCTCCTCCTTGCGTCGGATAACAGCCGTATTTTGTCAACAATATGCTGCTTGATTGTCAGCAGCTTTGACTTGTTTAGTGTGTGATTCAAGATCCTTAGTTCTAGGGCGAACTTTCGAACCCTTGCCGTGAACGGTCTACCAGATGTTATGTAGTCAATCACACATTGAACACGGGACGCATTCTGTCTTGCCCATCCAATTTTCTTGTTCAGTTGATGCAAGCGTCTTCTTGTCTTTTGATCCATCGTCGGTTTGAGCCTTCGATTTGAATCAGCCAAAGCTCTCGCAGCACCATAAACTGAGCAATTGATGGTCCAGAGGTCGGACTCTTGCGAGATATCTCCACAAAGGGAGGCATCCATTTCAGCCAGATCTTGGGGCTTAAGAGGAACCTGCATGTTGATGTTCCTCCTTGTACTGAAATTGCCATCATCTTCAAGAAGGTGCCTACTTTCTGCGGTTGGTCTTAATGTCGTTTCATCTTCGTCTGCAGCTTGTTCAAGCAGCGGTTGAGGAAGCGCTCCGCGTACATATCCATTTTTGCGGAGGTAGTCGGCTTGATTTCGCAAAGACTGATGCGAAACGTGTTGAAGCTCTGGGTGTTTCTGGCACCACAGAGTATGCATACGCGCCATAAAGCCTCCACGAACAGGGATAATACTGGCATCGTAGCAGTCTAACACATCATTCTTAAGTTGATCCGTCCACTCAATGTGGGCGTTTCGCCGGTTCGTCGTTGTGTTTCCATCTAAATTATTTTCAGCACCCCGAACTCTAGGATGATCGGCATTGTTTGCCGATCCATTGTCGGGTGCTCTGCGCGTTCGATCGTTTTGAACCGCATCTACAACATTTTGGTGGTTTTTTGGTTTCATTGTTGTTCCCACGAGCAGCTAGGGAAAGGGTTCGTCCATCCTTGTAGAGCCCCGCGTGCAAGGATAAGGCTATTACTCTGAGACATCGCCCGATATCCCAGAGTCACCGTTAAAGACACCTCACCCAGGTGCCATGCAGCTTTCGGCACGGTTCGCACACCTTCGCTTAGGGGTTATTCCTTCGGGACCATCCCTGGACAATTGTCCGCGACTGCTTATTAATTATTGTA
>CAKNXH010059620.1:68081-157702 GCA_932178445.1 Andricus quercusramuli | reverse complement strand
TATATATATATATATATATATATATATATATATATATATATAACTCCGTTGAACATCAGTCAATTACGAATTTTATGTTATCAAAAAAGCATATTTTAAATATATTTTTCTATTCAAAATAAAAATATTTTGTACCATTTTTTTCATTCCTCACCTTTGGGTATAGATATAAATAATTTTCCTGGATTATCGACAAACGTTTTCTTGCATTGAGGCACAAGACACCAATGGTAGCGCTGATTCTTTTTGCATTTTTGTGGAAAAAACCTGAATCGCCCGGCTCATTTACAAGTGTTTGGCGGCTAGCTACGTCATATCAAGATGGCGGAATGGGCGTGAAAGAAATAGGAATTTTAAATATGTACAAATTTTTCTTTTTTAAATACAAATTCCAAAAAAAGTTTTTTTCACACTATGCTGGTATAATTAGTTATTTTAGAGCATATACTTTGATATGCAAACATAAAAAAAAATAGTGGATGACCCTATTGTAGGTTATATTAAAGTTTTTCATATGAAATTGTTTATTTTAAACGAAACCTATCAGATTTTAAACAAGATTTACAATTCTCAACATTTTTCTGATGTGTTAGTGTTTCTAGTCGAAATTTATTGCCATTTTTAATAAAAATTATTAGCTTCTAAAAAATATTTTTATTTTCTTTCTACCAAATTTCGGTTAAGTTAGTGTTTTTCACGCTTGATATGTGAATAAATCATTGAAAAAAATGAAATTTGTATGATTTTACTTGCAATTAGGCTACGAAATAATGATAGATCATTATTTCAAATAATAAGTAATACGTGAGGCTTCATTATAATTCACGCAATCAATAAATAATTAAAATAAATTAAAGAAATCATTTATAATAACATTTGATTTGCTGGAATATTATATTATATTTATTATGAATTCAATATAAATTTATTATAACTTTACTATGAAATTCAATTAAAAGAAAATTTTTTTAAACATTCTTAAAAAATCTTTCTTAAGAATGCAGTTCTTTTATTAAGATTTCGTTCACCTTCAACAATTATTGTTCTTTATCTAAAATATGTAATAGTGTATAATTAATGATTGCTTGAGCATTTATGCAATTTTGTATTGTAATTTCCTAAATCTTTTGTTCAAAAATTATTTTTTTCTGAATTCACTTCTGTAATTTTTGTTCAAGTCCAAAACGTGCTTCTGCCTGGAAACTAGCTAAAATCTGGACAATTTTTATATATTCAAATTCCTAACGAACTCCTAGATAGCGCCAAGACCGCTACTAGACAGCAGGAAGGTTTGAATCAAACACGTAGTAAAACTAGACAGCGCCAGTGTAGCGCCAGGCTAGTATTGCGTGAATAGACAGGCTTGAGAAAAACTGTACTGGCTGTAGCATGATTCAATACTGCCGCGAAATTTTTCCTCACGGGTGTTGCTCGTCGATAATTTCCATTTTTATTTCGAAATCTTTAGATTTAAAAGATGAAGAATACTTTTTCAACAATTTTAGGTCACATTGGCGCTTTACGTCAGAAATTGGCGTTTTCAAATAAAAATCATTATGTTTCAAATAAGATTTTCAATTTTTGAACATTTTCGGCTTATTTCCAAGTTTTCTACAGAAAATCGGCTATTTTAAACAAAATTAGAGAAAAAGTATTTTAAAGAAGATTCACAACTCTTTGGCAACTTCAGATTATGCTGGACTTCTACACCAAAAATCGATATCTTTTTTTAAAAAATCGTTATATTTCGAAGAAAAATAAAAACTTGTATACAATAGAAACTTTTAGATTGATTTCAAAGAAGATTTTCAATTTGAAATAATTGTTTGTTTTGAAATGTTAGTTTTTGTATTGAAAAATGTTATTTTCGATTTAAAAAATCATAATATTTGCCAGATTACTATTTAGTCATTAAATTCACCATTTCTTTTTGTTGAAGTTTTTTCACCGGAAAACGATAATTTTTTAAAGATAAATCATTGGAAAAAAATATGTAAACAAGTTTTGATCAATAATGGGGTATGTTAGAGTTTCTCACCGAAAATCGGTTATTTAAAATGAAAATCATTAAACTTCAAAAATTGAACCCAAAATTTTTAACAACTTCAGGTTATGTTAGTTTTTTCGAAGTGTCTCATCGTTCCGAAATTCGGCACTAGTCCAATATTTTCCATATGCTTGGCTAGTCGTCCCGAATTTTCGATACGACTAATTAATCCCCTTTTTCAACTCCCCTAATTTTGCGAGGTGACTGGACACAACGTAGTTGTTCTATCTGAAATTAGTATTTTTGGACAAAAATGCGACGGTTTAATTGTCTATTCAAGAATATAATGTATCAATTCTGAATTTTGGCATCGATTTTCATCAATCTTCAAGAATATGGCCCTTGCTTTTTTCCTATTATTTTGGATGATCAATATTAAGATATAGAAAAATTTCTAATAATATTAATTTTATGTTTTAATTTAAAAGTATTGTGGAACAACACACATTATAATCGCACATGTGTTTATTTTCTAGTTACATCAACATACTATATTGATTTAAGGTCATTTAGTGATGCATATCGATAATTTTTGGATAGAATCGAGATTTGCTTGAAATATGATTAGATAGAACAAAAATATAATGGAGATCAAGAATTTATGATGAAAAAAGTCGTTAGAGACAAGACGATCTTCTTGATTGCGTGATCGTTCGTCTTTATGTGATGTGTATTGTGTTTGAGGTTTTAATTTAATCTGACGAGATTTTTAAACAAATTGAAAATGCTCCATATACATCACTAAGTTCATTACTCAAATTGATAAAGAATTATTTAGTACATGGGTTAGACCGCTATTAGTTGCAAATTCCTGTTATCGACGTTTGGCGACAACTAGATCATTTAAGGTTTGATGTCCGTGCTAAACTTAAAAGAAATGTTTTTATTCAGAAGAGAAACAAGCCCTCGAATGTTCTAAATGTCTGCAAATTTCGGTAACTGGAATTGGCATACAGAAATTGTCTAGCCTTTATACTTAATTTGAATAAAGAATCTAATCAACTAAAGATAGATATTAAGTTTAAAACGCTTATATAAAATTCCTGTTTCCAGCACTTGTTCACAATAATAAATTGATATGTACAAAAATGTATACATGCAACAATTGAAACATATAAAGAAGGAGATCAAGTAATTCTGGGAAGTGAAATAACGTTCTTTTAAAGTCTTTCTATCGAACCCAATTAACATGAATGCATATGAATTCGATTCAGGGATAAAACGAGAAGAGGAAAAATCACTTCTGTCGCGATTTCATTCTCTAGGGTATTTTCACTCGCAATGTTTTGAATATTTCGATTCTGTGTTGACTATTAAAACCACATATAAAGTTACATATAAAGCAGGATTCATGAAAAAAAAAATAATCATCAAAGATTTCACAGTGGTAGATTTCATACAGTTAATAGCAAAATATTCCATGAGTATCATGCTACACTACACGAATCACTGCGATGACTCTGAAACACGATCACTTGGTCATGGTCAGAAATAAAAGCTATAGACATATTTTGAAATGGTTAGAAAGCTTATGAAATTTCAAGCTGAATAATTTCTAGTAGAGATATTTTCGACTTTTTTGAGAGGATATATCACGTGAGAATTTTTTTAAAACATTTCCAGAATTTCTTGATTTTTTTACTTCGACTTTAACTAGTGTCAAGGCCTAAAAAAGTTGTAGAAAGAACCCTCAATTTGCAAAACGCAATACTTGAAGTCTTATCTTCAATTTAAGCCAAGGAAAAATTGAAAACCTTTACAGGTTCCCAAAGATATGACCAAAAAAGTGTAAGACACACTTGGACATTTGTAGTCATATCTGATGAACCCTTAAGGATTTTTTCAAATTTTATTGGCTTATATTAAAGTTGAGATCTTAGTACAGTTTTTCTAGATCATGAGACTAGTTGAAGTCGTGGTGCAAAATAAGGTAAAATGTCGATGTTTTTAAAGTTTCTCGAGTAATATATCGACGCCTCTATTCAATATGAGTCTATGTGCTGACAGCGCCGTGTATGAGACTATGCGCTGTGTATAAGCATAGGGAATAGTCTCAATAAATCTTGACTACAAATTATTCGACGAGGAATTTAAAAAGCTTTCTAAAGAGCCGTTCAAAAATGAAAATAAGAGAATAACAGGAGAAAAAATTCATCGAAATAAAATTGATGTATAGGTACCATATTTAATGCAATAGCGAACTCTTAACATTTTAAGTCCAAGTATATTCCATTTAAAAGAAAGTAGTTGAATTTTTAACCAAAAAAGATTCATTTTCCTTTTTTTCAGAAAACATAATTTATCAAAACAGGTTAATTTTCAAAAAAAGAATAAATGAAGTAGAAAAGAGATAAATTTCCAACAAAGCAGTTGAATGTTTATCCAAATAATTAAATCTTCTATGCAACAAGGCGAACTTTTTAGAAGACAATTACATTTTCAACTAAGAGAGATGATTTTTCAGCAAAGAACTTTTCTACCAAAAAAGATGAATTTTTTAATCCAGACGGACAAATTTTCTATTTAGAAAACGAATTTGCAACGAAACAATTTAAATTTTGAAGAAAATATATTACATTTTACAGAACAGTGGAATTTTCAACAAATTTATTCAAGTGTAACAAAATAGTTAAACCTTCTACAACAAAAATTAATTGTCAACCTAACAGTTTCATTTACAATCAAATAGTTAAATTTTAAAACGAAAGTAACGAATTTTCATAAGAATAGTTGAATCTAACCTGCAAAGATGTATATTCAACCAAATGTTGGCAAGTTAAGCGTGCCTAGAGCGCGCGACTGTTGGTTTGCGCGCTTCGCGCTCAATAATATAGTTATCTCGCGCTTTGCGCTCGATCTTCCTATTTCCCCCACATGTGTGCACAGACCTTCTAAGATGGACGGTCAAAACATCAACAACTGTAATTTGGTGATTGTGAATTCTCTTTTGTTAAAGCTCCTTCTGCTTTATTGAATACATTCTCATTACAGACATACCTCGTGCTTCACACTAGATTTCGTCCAAAGTGTGCACTTTTCTAATTATGTTTAATACTATTATAGCAAATGTACATTACATTAATTATGTATCTCGGTCTGGTACTGCTTCTTCAAATATTGAACAATAATGTACAAATTTAGTTTTCATAAATCATTTGATATTAGTTCCTCATTTTTCTCTAATTTTCATTCTCGGCTACCCTGAAAAAAGAACCATGTTTTTTAGAAAAACTAATCTATAAAATTATACCTTCACACATCATGAAATGAGCGATCATAGAGAGTCTTACTTTTAGTACCTGGAAATCGATATTCCCCTGGCAGTGTGACGTAGTTTTTGAATTGTTAAATAATATATATAATAAAATATATAAAATAATGTTTCTCTGAAAAGATGTCTAGTTTTATTTCTGACCAAGTTATCGTGTTGTTAAGTCATTAGTGATTCTGAATACGCTAGCCGTGCACATAATTTCTGACGATAGTGTCAACTAAAGATGATAAAAAGTTTAATGTGATGATTATATAACAGTCGTGTAATTGTTTACCGTATTCAAATTATGTTGAACATCTGTCAATTACGAAAAAATTCACTAATTTTTTTCATAAAATGTTACCGTTATATAACAAACTTATAACAACAATTTAAGAAATGTGTAACAATTTTGGGAAATATGAAAATTATCAAAAGGACTAATAAAGTTTTAGGTTCAAACGACATTCAAGAGGTAAACAAATATTTTTAGTATTATTTTTAGGATTTCGTCGACCTTAGCTCATTTCAAGAGAAAGAAGGGAATGAAATGAAATCGACGGAGGGTCAACTTAGGCGAAGCTCAAAGGGCAAATGAAACCCAAAGTGGCGCGGAACGTGGGACATAAAAGTTACTCTCCGTCTGCTTATTACTTGAATTAATTGGTTTATCGTCCCCCCACCATTGGCGTCATCCAAATGCAGGAAGTGAGGGTGCTCGTTCCTATTATTACTAGTAGTAGGAGAAGAAGAAGAAAATGGGGACTGGAGGAATAGAAGACGGGATAGAACAAAAATTACATTGTTTGAAATGAAGCATATAGAAACAAGGTAGAAGGAACGAAGTACAGAAATATTCAGAGATGAATTTCAAAAATTTAGCGTCAGGATAGTCAATTTTAAAAGCAAATTTCTCAAATGCACTCACTGGGCAGAAATATTATAATTGTTTGTCAATCATTACAGAGATATTCTAATTTGTTGAATGGATATAATATATTGTGTATGTATGTATATATATATATATATATATATATATATATGTGTATATATATATATGATATTATATATTTGCATTAGATTTGTATTTCGAACAATTTAGTAGTAATCAATCTCAAATATTGTACAGTTTTTTAAATCTGGAAACTTTTGAAAATTTCAAATTTCATGTTATTTGTAAGCAGGCCCAATTAAAAAGCTTGAGTTTGAAGTGTTCAAAATATAGTTTAAAAATGAAATCTAGACGAGTTGTAGCTCCAATTTAGATCCAAGGCTAAGAACACTTTGAGCTAGATCGGCCAAATAGAAGTGGTTTTTTTGCGTCTAGAAATTAGAAAAAAATTACATTGTTATATACATAATGAATTATAATCTTATCGTCAATGAATTTAGAAAATAATATACTTAATAAAAGAACAAATGTATTGATATAAGGAATACTATAGCACTGTATCTGATGTATTTGTCCGATAAGGGTACAACTGTGCACGGAACAACTGTGCACGAGCCCAATTATGCACGTCAGTGGCCATTGGTACAACTGTGCACGTTGTTGGCCACAGGCATAACTGTACACGTGGACTTATTTGTTCACAACCTAATAATATCAATTGAAACGTGCACAGTTGGGAGCGTTCATTCTATGAACGTAAATCGTTAGTTGAGTACCATTTCTACAAATATAAATGTCAACTTGCATCGTTGTAAGTGAACAATCTGTGCACTTGCACGGTTGTGCAAGTGGCCAACATCGTTCACAGTTACAACACCGACCTTCGACGCGCACAGTTGGGCAAGTGCACAGTTGCTCCGTGCACAGTTGTACTTCTCGCAAATTCAGACGTGCACAGTTTGGACTGTAACATCTTTGCTCGCGCACAGTTGAGATTCTGTGCATGCCAAACTCGAGGCGTGCACAGATGGCCCGGTGTACAGTTTTGCCTGTGGCCAGCAACGTGCACAGTTGTACACCAGTGGCTACGGATGGCACAGATGGGCTCGTACACACTTGCCCCATGCACAGTTGTCCCTCACCCTATTGGTCGGAGTCTTCGAGACAGGTCGAATGACCTGTTGGTGAATCTGCTATGACTTCTTATTATGTAGCAATACCGATTTATTGTATGTATGTATGTATGTATACCATTAAGCCATTTCCCTTTCAGGGTAGGCGTGACACTACCTGATTCGGGTAGTGTTTTTAGGTGGATAGTTTCTTGTAGTAAATAACTACAAGTGTGGGCTCACCACATCCACGACGCCAACAGCAGGCAGTAGTATTCTCGAATAGTCACCCATCCAAGTACTAACTGCTCCCAACACTGCTTAACTTCAATGATCTAAAGAAAACTGGTGTTTCCAGCGTGGTATGGCGTGGTATGGGTAATTTTAATAAATCTTTTTAAATCTTTTTTATATGAGTAATCTATACGATGCATTTCTGCAAATCTGCGAGATGCATCGATTGACCTATCGAGTATTGAAGTACCTTTTATGCCCACCTTTGTGACCTACCAATACCATTTCTACATTTTCAAACAAAATTATTTATCTTGTTTATATGAGGAAAACTTTTTTACATTATCATCGGAGAAGGTATAAGCTTAGTGTACCTTTGCCCCCCCCCCTCCCCGGTTTTTATCAAAAATAAGTTTTCGCGAATATGTTTGCTGTCTGTATGCATGTTTGTGCCTCTGTAGATTTTTAGTCTGTGAGCACGATAACTTTATAAAGAATTTACTGATTGGATTGGCCTTCGCTATACTCTTTAGGTATTTTAAACTAAAGGTCAAGTTCGTTAGCCAACCATTTTGAATGAACATTCAAAATGTTAAAGCATTTTCAAAATTTTCAAGGCCACTTCTTTAAAATTGAGGAATTCTATATACGGCTGTTCGTAGTACTCAAAAAGACGGACAATTGATCTAATTACGTTTTTCCATGGAAAAAATTACTAGAATTACAGAAAAAACTAAATTTCAAAAAAACAAAAATGAAAATTTAAAGGCAATAATGCGCGATATACGAAAAAGTCAACAAAAAAAGAAAAAAAGATGCTTTTTCCACACCCAGAAGATTATCATCACAACTTCTTGAATTTTGCTAGAAAATAAAAATTCCATTTTGCGGTCAAACTATACAAGACACGACAAAAGATAAACAACAAAAATGGTGCACCCAAGAAAGATCTACAAAGTTGAGAATCACTTTTTGACAGGATGAGTAGCTTTTGTTTTATTCGCGAAAAACAACATTGTAAATGAAAAAATTAAAATTTTTGAACAAACGATGCAAAGTACGAAAAAAATTCATAAACGAAAGTTACACACACAAACAAGATCTATAAATTTATTATTAATAATGTTTGGATTAAACGCTCAGTGTTTCTTATTGTTTCAATCGTAAACAAAACATTAAAAATAAGAAATAAAATTTGTTTGAAAAGTGACACAAGGTGAAAAAAAATTAATAGACGAGTGTTGTTCACCCAGAAAGGATCTTCTCTTTTAATAATCATTTCTATATAAAACGAGTAGATTTCCTTTTAATCGTAAAAAATAAGGTTGAAAGAAAAGAAATCAAATTCTTAGAAAAACGACACAAGAGGCGAAAAATGAACTCTTCATTTAACTCTATTTAACTTTTTATTCAATGTTTTTATTTAATATTTATTTTTATTCAGATCACTTTTTATTTGACCAAATTTTCCGCCTAAATTGTACTCGTATCTACACATTTTCTTAGAACTACCTTACACTAGGATGCGTATTTTTTGTTAACATCGTAAAAATAACATTGAAAATGAACAAATTAAATTTCTGGAAAAAGGACACAAGTTTCAGTGCAGTGGTTAATAATAAAATAGTTTTTTTATGGAATGCGCACTTTTTTCTATTATAGAAAGAAGACAATGAAAATACGTCTATTTTAATATCATTGAATATTATGAATTGTAATAATACACATTCAATGAAATAAGAGGCCGAGGTACAGAAATACATATAATAAAAAAACGGCTATAAAATTATGTCAAACATTGTAAAATAGTTCGCGTTTCTGCAAAATCGAGTGCTAAGCACGATATACGTGATGAGAATGTGTTCGTTAGAGTCCGAGGAGATTTAACACCATTTGAGCGCCATGGCGCGCTCAAACTTGGGAGCGAACCGACACGCGCGCGATGAGAATTTTCTCGCGCGGCGGGCAGATTTTTTATATTGTGGATAAAATTGTACTATATCTTTTGTAGTTATCTACCAATAACGTTACTTAAGTATTCTGTAAAATTGTTCGGTTGTTTATGCGGAGAATTTTTTTTTAATGTTTTAATATTTTTATTCTAGTTAGGAGTTTTAATTCTTCATATAATTTTAACGTCAACTATGAACTAAATTATAAATTTTAAACCTCTGTCAAAATTATTTCGATCCAATTAGCGCCATAATCAAACTTCCAAAATTTTGATTGCAGCAATATAAAATTTCTGTTACCTCAATTTGAAATATGAAAATAATAGTAATAATAGTCATGATACATTATGCTACAAATCCGTATCTTGAAGATTGTCCAGTGCTCCGCCTTGGGCGATTTTTTGTTTACGAATTTTTTGAAACATCTTGTGGCTCGAATCAAAACACATAAACAAATCAGCCCCAAAGAGAAAAAAAGCTCGGAAAACATTTTTATCGCAAAATTATTTATTTGACATTGTAGTACAATGTAACTTTGGGACGATTTGTACTTTTCCGTTTCGGCAATATTGGTCCAGGGCAGCGAAACTTGGCACTACCTAATACTGCTGCCGGTTCATAGGTGACCCAAAGCAAGGCACGTCAAGGTGGCCCAAGGCGGGCATTTGAAATTATTCAAAGACATTAACAACAGTGTATTACAAACAACGCATTTTTTATCCGTTCTTCGTGAAAAATGTACTCATGTGACACTTGAACTTATTCTAATTTTCAGTCGGAAAAAATCGATGTTTAACCTTTTTTATATAAACAAATTACAGGGTAAAAAATTTAATTCGTTTATCGTAAAAGTAACATTGTGACAAATATGGCCAACAATTTTTTTTAAGAAATTTGAATTCAACAGACGAAATGAGGCGAAAAGAAATTCAATCTCGTTTAAAAAGATTTAATCTCTTGGTTGAAAAATCGATGTGGCCCAAAGCAAGACTATACAACTGTAATTTCACAAAGTTTCTATAAAAACCATCTACCAGTTGCAGATTCTGTTATTCCTGACGTAAGCTTGACTACAATCTTTTTGGACATTTAAGAAAAAATTCTAACTTTCTAGCATTATTCTAAGAAGATATAGTTATAAAGATTAATAAATTTTCCAAACAAATATTTTGTGATTAATGATTACTCTAAGTCTCTAATAGAAGATAGATATAAGCAATAATGAATTTGTGGGCAATTAATGTTGTTAACATTGATTAATTATCATCTCGTTCTGGGTGAAAAGTTGACATAAAGTTAGAAATATCAGAAAACAGCAACCTACTAGAATTATTCCGAGAGAAGTTAGTTATAAACAATAATAAATTGTTTAAACAATTATTTTTGTTATCTTGGAATAATTATGACCTTGTTTCAAATGAAAAGTTGATAAAAAGTTTAAAATTTCCGAAAAAACCGCAACTTTTTATCAGTATTTCAGTAGAAGATAGTCATTAACAATAATAAAACACAAGTTTCTTTAATTCTTTTAAGAGAATATAGTTTTCAGCAATAACTAATTGTTTGAACAATTATTTTCGTTATGTTTAATTAATCGTAACCTCGTTTTAAGTGAAAAGTTGACAAAAACTTGGAAATTTCGGAAGAAACCATAACATTCTTGCATTACTCTTGAAGAAGATAGTTAAAGACAATAATAAATTGTTCAAGCAATTACTTTTATCAACTATTATCACTTAGTACCTTGTTCTGAGAGAAAATTTGACAAAAAGTTGGAAGTTTCAAATAAAAGCACATTTTTATGGCATGTTTCTTGGAGAATATAGTTATGAACAATAGTAAATTGTTCAGACAATTATTTTTGTTAACTTTAATTACTTATTACCTTGTTCTCAGAGAAAATATGACAATATGTTGGGAGTTTCAGAAAAATTCAGAATTTTTTAGCATTATTGTAGTGAAGGATAGGTATAAAGAATAATAAATTGTATAAACAATAAGGAATTTTTACGAGAAATGTTAATATCTGATTATCAGTAAAAAATAATATTCTAGGCATTACAAGCGATTTGTATTAGAGAAAAAAAATAACAAGCAGCGCTAAAAACTCGCAAAACCCAATCTGTCACTTGTGGGGTTTTATGAACCGCATAAAACAGGCTTATGGGCTTTTATTCGTATTCTATGGCTAATTGTAACAAGAAATGTTGAGGAACAGCTTGATGTGCCTAATATTATGTGAAATACGTTATAAACTCTATGGGTTTGGCGCCACATTGAAATATCAATTTATTTTAAAACAAAAAGCACATCTTTTTTTGCTTTGATTAAAATAAATTTGCTTTGATTAAAATAAATTTGAGAGGGAGGAGCGTGAAATCATGAAAATAAATCAGAAAAATGTTTGTCTCCCCTAATGCTACATCCATTATACATTCGTTACCGAGTTATTAGATGAAAGTAACTTAGAAGAATACACCAAAAAAAAAGTGAAACATATTTCTAGAAATCTTAACAACTGCACTGTCAGATTTGCGTGAAATTGAGCTATAGACGTCGTGGAGTATAAGACAACGAGAATGATAACCCAGAAAGTGACACGTCTGTGACACATAGGTGGGGGTTTATGAACCCACATAAAACTGAGAGTAATAACTATCCGTCTCTGGCTGCGTATAAATCTCCCTTGCATACATGCATCCAAACATACATGGTACATTAGAAGAGGACAGAGGAAGAATAACTGAGAACGTAGTGGATAGTAAAGCGGCAGGAGGGGGGGGGGGGGTCCGAATTGTACCAGAGCATGCGCCAGTGGGAGTGGCGTTGTCCCGCGTTGAGCGTAGAGCGAGTGCCGCTAAGGCATTCTGTCAACTTCCAACTGTTGGTGAACTAAGTACTGATCCCTTTTCCTAAGACCAGCTCAATTTTTACAATAACATCGTGTAAAAAAAAAAAACACTGAAAAAAGCTTCAAGCAATCTCTCGTTCCGAGTTTTTATCGTGGAAAGCTTACCAAAAAAGAACCGGTTGACGAAAAACGTGCGCTGTGTTTAAAGCACGTGGTATTAGAATGTTGTAACAGGAATGTAACAATGTGACATAATTGTAACTAGTTATAATTTTGACTTCAGATTTTGTTAATAAAGAGGATTGAGTGACTAGTGAAACATGATAAGTGTAAAGTTAAAGTGCAAAGTGAACTAAAGGATTACGGAATGTAACATTTGTGTAACAATAAAGTAACGGGAGAAAATGTGAGCAATTTGAATATTGCTATTGTCTTCAAAGTGAGAAGTTACAATTAAAAAGTTTGAGTAGTTGGGCAAAAGCAACTCTAATATAACATAACGTAACAAGAATATAATCAATAAAAAGAACAAATAACATTATGTATGAAACGAGATAAAACATGATTTTGGTTGAAAATGCGATACTTCTGAAAGCAGAGATTTAGATTTAACGAAGGTAGCAAGTGGATTGGATTTCAAGGTTCCTGAGTCTTGGAAAATTGCTGGAGCAGAAATTTGAGGAGTGCATTTGTAGCTGGAAAGCACAAGGCAAGCTCCGCGTGGTCTGTGGCGGGAAGGAGAGAGTAAACTATGAAGTTGGTCGCCTCGAGTGCCGCCGAAAGCCTGCAGCTGCCACTAATTAAATCCTTCTAATTAGTAGCATCAATGTTACTTCAAAGTTACTAATATGTGTTACAAGATCGTAATTGGCAACACGTTCTCAGACACGAAAGTAGCAGAAAAAATTTAAAAATTTGAGAACTCACAGCAAATCAAAAGTCAAAAATATGTGGGAAAACTTACGATTTAACAAGGATATAATTATGGACACCTCGCAAATCAGGTGTAGGGACGCTTCAAGGAGTGAAACGTGCTTCAGGAGCGAAAAGTGTCTGACCAAAATGCACCTCTTACTACTGACAGCACTAGCCTTCGCCTCACTAACGACAGGTGAGATCTTCAAGTGCATTTAGAAAATGAGCAAACTCGATGCGTTCTTAAACAATTTCAGGGCTAACTATAGATGCGAAATCGGACACAGACAGTTTTTTCAAACTGTACCACATGCTTTGTCTATTCTGAGACAAATTTTGGAACACCATTTCAGTGGAAAATAAATTTCAAATTTAAAGCATTTCAATTTTGAAGAGTTTTCTCAATAAAATATTTTTAAATGACAATCTTTGAGAGTACCATTGCTGAATAAATTGAGCTCTTACAATTGAAGCCGCACGTCAAAAAATATCAATTTTGAGAAAAATATTAAATAAACATAAGGCTGAGGACATTCCTACGACCTACCGTACGCAATACCCCAAATTATTGGGGGAGCCGTGGTGGAGTGTGGTGAACAATATTTTCACCAGTCATGCTGTGATATTCTACCCCATCGGCCGCACAAATAGGCACTTCGTAAACCTAAATATAAATTCACACTTATAGAGGTACTTTAAAATTAGGCTAATGCAGGGTTGCTACAATTCAACTAAATTATTTCAAGTCCAACTATTTTGATCCAAAATTCTTTTTTTTTTGTTTGAAAATTAATATTTGTAATTGAAAATTTAACTATTTTACGTTTGTCGACAAATTTATCTCATTTAGTTAAAAATGTAACTATTTGGTTGAAAATTCATCATTTGTGGGAGAATATTAATCTTCTTGGTGACTAATTCATGTTTAGGGTAGAAAATTGAACTATTTGATTAAAAATTAATTTCTTTGGTTGAAGTTTTATCATTTTAGTTAGTAATTAATTTCTTCGTTTAAAACTTTATCTATTTTGTTGAAATTCTTTAAATGCTTATATTTCGTTACAATTTAATCTTTTTGGTAAAAAATTAAGGTCGAGTATTCTGTTCCGGCAAAATATGCCGGATTTTAATTTTCTCGTCCGGCATATTCTGCCGGATTTTATTTTTTCTTCCGGCATATTTTATCGTGTACTAAATTGAATTCAAAAGAATTTATTATGAATATAAGATTAAAGGGAGATATTGGTGACAGCTGGAGGTTATGTGTTATCTGTATATATCTGTATTCCTTGCCGGATTTTAATTTTCTCTTTCGGCATATTTTTAATAACGTAATAATCTTCCATAAATTATCATAAATTTCCACAAGTTTCATAAATTTACACAACATGATAAATTTTCAAAAATGTCATAAATTTGAAGACATTTAATAAATTTTAAAAAAAATTCAATAGATTTCCACAATAATAATGAATTTCCATCAATTTTATAAATTATGGTAATTCATCAATCTTTTCATGCATTTTTAAAATTATAGTTATGGATGGAAATATATCATAATTTAAGGAAATATTAGAAATTCATGGTAATAGATCGATAACTTTTGTGACCAGTCACAGGCGTTCTTTCACGCCCCCACGAGACGTTGGAAAGGGGTAAGAGTTTCAACCAACATTATTTCTGTAACCAGTCACAGGGATGCCTCGCCGGAAGAGAAAATTAAAATCCGGCAAGATATACCGGAACAGAAAATTAGATTCCTACAAAATATTCCGGAAAAGAACGTTAAAATCCGGCAAAATATGCCGGATCCGTATACACTGCGAAAAATTAATCTTCATATTTTTTCGTAGAAAATTCTTCTTTGGTAGAAAATTAATCTTTTTGTTCAATAATGTATCTATTTAGTTCAAAATTTATTTCTTGGGTGAAAGTGTTACTATTTTGTTGGAAATTTGTTTCATTTTCATCTAAATAGTATATTGTGCATCTAGTGCGTGAAGTTGGCGATTCTAGGCGAGTTTGAAGCTTGTCGCGCGAGCGCAGCGAGCTTGGCAAACACACGAGTTGAAGCGCAGTCTCCCATTAGGCCCACATTCTACTTTTTCCATCGCGGGTGTTGCACAAAATTATTTTCTTCAATTGAAAATTGAACTATTCAATTTTTTTGTGGAATGTCCATCTTTATTTTTTTAAATTCATCTATTTGATTAAAAATTCATATAGTTTGTTAAAATTTGTTGTCATTTTTTTTGTACAAAAATAATCTTTTTTGGTGAAAATTGAAATATTTTGTGGAAAATTCTTGGTTAAAATTCGAAATACCCAGTTGAATTTTTTTGTTAAGTGTTAAAGTGATCTCACTGATTGAGACTTTATATTTCTGGTGGAAAGTACATTTCTTTGATTGAAAATTTAACTATTATGTTGAAAATTCGTTTTTTCTCGATTGAAATTTTATTGTTTCCACTGTAAATTTAATTATTCTATTTTCGGTTCAACATTTTCTTAGTTGAAAGCTCATGTTTTTTGTTGAAAATTTGTCTCTTTTGTAGAAAATTAATCTTTTTTGTTGACAATTAAACAATTTCAAATCTGAACCCTTCAGGTTTGAAGAGACGTCGCAATTTAAACATTTGGAACCATTCCAAATACAACATTCCAAAATTTAAACATGATCCCTTAAATTAAACATGTACATACATGAATAATTAAATAAGAACATTTTATTCTTCAAGACTTTCAAAACTCTAAACTCTTTAATTATTTTACAGAAATAATCATGTTACAGAGATCTCTAATTGTTAGACTGAAAATAAAATAATTACACGGAGAAAATTTGTGTGTTAAATTTTGCATAACTTAGTTCGGTAAACGGAGGACATTACGGCATTATATTAAAATTTCACTTTCAGTCATGTAAAATGAAATAGGGTAATATTTGATGTGAAAATATGAATTATTAATATAAATTCATTAAAATTTAATTCGCGATTCAGTAAGAAATAATACAACAAGATATCAGAGATTACCTGACAGTTGGGTAAAATGAGATGTCGATTACCTACCAGTTAGGTAAAATGAGTCGAACTGTTAGGTACAGTTTCAATCACAGAAAACAAAGTCTACTAAGTCTAATATGTGAATTCTACATCCCAGTCATGTAAAATTTCGTGTGCCAGCAAAAAAAAACATTCTTGCTACGAACTGATTCTGTGGAAGGTCATCCACTCCTAACAAACACATGCTTACACATATCGTACAATTCATAAGTATATTGTTGGTACATATACACAATTTAACTTAAACAATTACATTAAATTACGATACATTACATACGATATAGTCGCACGCTTTCAACGATATTTACGCTTTTAAAAATCGAAAACGCTGTGACGGGTTTCGAACCACCTAAGCTACGTTTAACGCATTGTATCCCTAACAACTAAACCTCACGGCTAACCTAACAGTTAGAATATCGGGAAAAAAATCTCGGCTATAAAGTTGAAGTACAGGTACGTCAGGGCCGTACAAAAAATATCTGATCCCTGTTTCATAGAAATTTGTTATTGTAACATTCTATCAATTAATCGGAAGTAAATAAAAATATTAAATAATTTTTTATTTTGAATTTTCTAACCTTGAAACTTTAAATTATTTGATTTTCAATACTTCAAACTTTTGCATGGTCTACGTTTTAAAAATAATAGAAAATTATGATTGCTAAGCGCGCACTAATGACCCTTTCTTTAGAAAAAGAACTCGATTCATTTTCCAACATTTTTTTATAGATTTTACAGAAAATCTTATATTATTTGAGAACGTTGTACATGATTTACAGAAGTTTCCGTATAATAGCGAGGAAATTCCTCCAGTGAATTTAATATGAATTCCAACTTTTTCCACTTACTCACAATTCTTTCTTTTGGTGGAAAATTAGTTTTTTTTATTGATAAAAATTTTTTTTCAAATAAAAAGTCAACTCGATTTTGTTTTAAAATTTTTCTATAGACATTTGATCTTTTTGAAGAGAATTTATTTGTTTTCTTGAAAATTTAAATACTTCTACGGAAATTGAAGTTATTTGCTGAAAAACTTATTTTTCTCTCTGAAAATTTAACTAATATATTTTTTGTTGAAAATTTAGCTTTTTCGCTTAAAGATTTATCTATTTTGTTGAAAGTTTGTCTTTTTTTGCATAGAATAACCTTTTTAGTTAAAATACATGTATTTTATTTAATTTCTTTGGTTAAACAATAGTCTTTCTTATTGAAAATTAATTTTTTTAACTAAAAATTTAATTCAATTTCTTCTCGAGATTCTTTTGCATTCAAATTTAATCTTTTAGGTAAAAAATTCAGTTGTTCAGTTGAAAATTCATTTTATTTGCTTAAAAACTAGTTTCTCTAACTAAAAATTAAATTATTATATACTTTGTTTAAAATTTATGTTTTTTAGTTGAAAATTCATCCATTTAGTTGAAATTTTTTTTTCTGGAAATTTTCAACCTTGTTGGTTGAAGAGGCAACTATTGGATTGAAAATTCCATTAAAAATGAAAAATGTTGATGGAAAATTCCTGTATTTTCTTAAAAATTATTCTTTTTTGGTATAAAATTAATCTTCTTGGTTGAAATTTTCATTTCTACAGTTGAAAATTATTTTTTATATTGAAAATTAACTTTTTTAGATGAAAATTCATTTTTCCAACTAAAAATTCAAGTATACTCCATTTTTCGATTTTTTTTCATAGCCATTACATCTTTTCGGATAAAAATTTAACTATTCTGTCGAAAATTAATTTTATTTGTTCACAAACTTATTTCTTTCTCTGAAAATTAAACTATTCTATTCTTTGTTTAAAATTTATTTTTTAGTTGGAAATTTGTCTTTTTTTCATCGAAGATTCATCTTTTTGGTTGGAAATTTACCTAATTGGTGAAATGTTGTTTTTTTATTGTTTTTGTTTGAAGATGCATTATTTTAGTTGAAAGTTCATTTCTTTTGTTGAAAATTGAACAGATTTTATTGAAAATATGTTTTTTTGTTGTGGTAAAAAATAATTTTTACAGCGAAAAAGGTAGCTACTTCTTTTTTGCTAGAAAATTGATCTTTTCAAGCTGAAAATACACTTATTTTGTTAGAAACATTTTCTTTCTTATGAGAAATTCAATTATTTAGGTAGCAAATTCATATTTTTTCGTTAGAAATTCAACCTTGTTTTTAAACATTAGTCTTCGGGGATCTCCCGCCTCGAAGTTCGAAGTCAGTTGTCCAGTGCCGTCCGATGTTTGTTTATCACCCGCATCCTTATACGTCAATTTTTAAATACATTCTACTTTGATTAAGTGACTTAATGAGTATTATCTACTGAGATAAAAGGATAGTATATATATTTGAATATTTTCTCAAATTCTACAGTATAAACCGAAACTTAAAAATGTTAAAGTGTCTACGGGGGACTTGGCTTTAAACTTCAGCCCTGAGAAAGTTGACGTCCCTAGCGAGTCTCATTTTACCATACTGTTGTGTAATTCCTCTCCTAATGGAAGTGAAAATCTCTTTAAAAATTCTGCAATCTATACTTTCCTTTAAGTGAATCGTTAATATCACACAAAAGTAAACTTTATATCACTCATTTGATGAAAATTTACAATACTTCGCGTTATTTTATAATATACTGGTATTAAAATAATACAACCCTTATATTAGTTATTACATATCAGAATTTTCACTTTCGGACTTGAGATTTTACATAACTCTTTTGTATTATTTATAGTTCTGTTTTGTATTAAATCCTAAAATAATTGTAAACTTTATCCGAATGCAGTAATGTCCTCCATTTACCTAACTAATTGGGTAAATTCTAATGAACAAATTTTCTCCGTGTACAAATGTCAAACTTCAAAGATTAAAATAATTACATTTGTAAGCACTGAAATGTAATTAAATCGACATTTTTAAATTCATTATAGCGCAATTCAAAATTTAATCTTTCAGAAATGAAAAAATTGCTCATTTTGGAAGCATTTAATAATTCAAATTTGGAAAGCCGAAGAATTTTAGTTCTAGTGTTTAAACTTGTAAAATACATTGTAATTATTCTAAAAGTTGAGCACTTCAAATTTCAAACTTTCGAAAGTTAACAATATGAAATTGGAACCAATCAAAATAAATTGGTTCAAGATAAAACCGTTTTTTATATCCCAGATGTTAATTTTCAAATTAGAAATTTCAGAGATAGAATTTTTTAGCTTGAATTAAACGAAAAAGAAGGAATTAAAATTAAAAACATCAAAAATTGTAAAATAGTAATGTCTAATTGGCTATATATATACCAGTTTTGACAGGAATTAAATTTGCGAAATAATGCAATTTTATTCAATACGTTACAGATATTATAAAAATATGGTCGATTTTTCACGGGTTTTTGCTATCGAAAATAAATTTCATACCGTTATATGAAATAAAATTTTCTTTCATTAATTTTTAATCTAAGGAAATTGGTCTGCTTGATATTTAGTTCAAACAAAAATTTGAGCCTGCAGTACCAATATTTGAAGAGATAATACCATCGAGAAAGCCACCATTCCCACCACTCTCTGGAACGTTATTTAGATAATCGATTTAGATAACATCTCTAATTTTTATAATACACAAGATATACATTTTTTCTTGAAACATGTTGAAAAGTTTCAATACAAAATTTAGTCATTTTTTATCATGAAAGTATCATTTTTTTGCAATTAAGTAATAATAAACACTTCGTGTACGATTTTTAGTTGAATTAAACCACTGTTTAACAATATTGATTATTTTATGAACATTTAATGTAACCAAATGAACATTTTAGACGTTTCTCCGTATAATAGTACCGTGACCTTTAAATAATAATATTTAGAATTTTTATTAACATTTTTCATAAAAAATGCACAATTCAACTCATTCTCTACCTGCAAGCACTGTTTCTTTATAAAAAATAATTACTACATAAGTTGTTCGTTACATTTATAGTTATATTGAACGACTATTTAATAGTATTTAAATATTTATAAACATCCATAAGAAAAAATACACAATTCATCCCTGTTTCTATGTAGAAGCAGCGTTTCTTCAGGGTAAAAGTGTTACTACGTAGATACGTTGTACGTTACAGTGTTATTTAAACCTATTGAATCATTATATTGAAAGTTTTCGATGTTTGTAAAGATTGATTATAAACGAGCGAATAATGAAGCCCCTCCCTAATATACAAGCATCGTTTTTTCACGGGCGAGGAAATACTAGTCACACTTTTCCGTGCAGAAAACCTGCATGTAGTTTGAAAAGAGGACTAAGATATTCATTTGTTCATGATAAATGTTCGTGAAGATAATAAATAATGTTCAATGCTGTTTAAATCAACAATGAATCGTGTACGAGAAGGCTATTTATATTTTTGTGCAAAAAGTGGTGCTGTTGTGAAGAAAATTGGCTGAATCATGATTTTGTTTATAATAATTGTTTACAAAAATGATAGATATTCTGCAATGTTAATTTTGTTTACAAGAAACTTTTTAAAATGTGTATAGTAATAGTTCTACGTGAAAAAATAATGTTGACGTAAACAGAATGGTCGAAATTTTGCAATTATTCCGAAAAATTATTTATTGCAAATATCTTACAAGAAATTGCCCACTGGAAGCTAAAAAAAAATACATATTTAGTGGATTTCGATGTACTTTCAACTATTTGAGCTCTATTAAGATCGATGATCCATTAGGGTGGCTCTACCCGTGCAGAAATCTTGATGGGGTCCTGGTGAGCTTCTCGCCAGTTTGCCCTAGTTCTAGTGTGGTCCTGGTCTGGAAAGCTGACAAGGACCCTACAAGGAACGTCACGCTTGCACTTGCAAACGCCCCATGTAGGGCAAACTCGTCCGGCCCTTGTTTGGTTTTCTTAGATTTACCCTAGGGTAATTTTTTTCCCTGAAATTTCAAATTAAAATTAAATCTTCATTTTCGAAAAGTACTCTGTTAGTACAGACCTAGTACTGGCTGAACCAATAATGCAAACAAGGCTAGGTACTGACCTGTAGTACTGGGCCAGCACTGAAGTCCATTACTGGGCCAGTACTGTAGATTAGTATCACCCACTACTGCTATACTCAAACGATATGACAAAAAGTTATTTAAAAGTAAATATTAATTGATTGCGAATATTTTGAATCTGAATATTAATGGTCCTGTGTAGAGTGAATACATATATTACAATTTTAAATATTATATTACAAATAAAATTTCTAACACTACGGGGTATCGAACCTACATCTATACCTAAATCTATCGCCTAGCAGTCGGGAGTCTTAACCATTGCGCTAAACTTACGGGTTGAAAATCGATGAAGAAGCCATCTTCATAAGCTACAGCTCAAAATGTCAAAACACCAAATTTTAAACTCTTTTTTTTCTAATCAAATATTTGTTATTATACGACGATATGTGAATGTGAAATATATGAACTGTTAACAGGAATATCAATAAAATAATTTTTAAATAAATAATTTAAATCGATTACCATTTTTCTTCATGTAACATTTCGTTTTTTTGGAATTTAGACTACTTGACAACTTTCTACAATGACAGGAAATGTAATTTTTTATGAACATTCAAAATTTTTAACGCCGGAACTTAGAAATTTGATCGTGAACTTTGACAATTTTTAATAATCAATTTTTTTAAACTTTGGTGTAAGGTTTGGTTGTTAGGTGTTTTAGACCATTTTACAATGTTTAAGATTCACATAAAGTGTAATTCTTTCTGAACGTTTACAATTTCACATAAAGATGGAACTTAGAATTTTTTTCTCAAGAAAAAAAAACAGGAAAAAAGTTGTTTTCGCGATAGTCTCTTAGATATTCTCTAATTCAATAAATGTTTAGATTATACAATCTCTGAAGTACGCTCTGAGTCTAAAGGACATTCGCATTTCGCACGCAAGGTACTATGATAAAATATAGGTTATGTTTCTGAATTCGGCGTTGCCAAGTATTCCTGGAGACTTCCCGACTTAGGGTTTTCAAAAGAAGACCCCTTCAATTCCACTGAATGAAAACTTAACATACCATCTGTATCTCAATATTATTTTATTAATTTTTAACCAGAACAGCAAGACAATATTTATAAGTAATGACAGAATACTTGTATATGGTTGCCTGATTATCGCCACACTTGGTTAAAATTTTTTTATTAAAAGTAGAAAGCCTCAAGAGGGCCTTGTCTAAAACCTACTTAAATTGGGGCTAAATAGGGCAATTTCTGCACGCCCTTGTAAGTAATCACCTTGATACTGAAATATAATATTCACTTTGAAATATTGTCTAACAGTTATTTCTGAAGACTTGGTGAGATACTAAAAATAGAAAAAAAATTTGTTTGATAATTGAAAAACATATATCATGATTTTAGAATATCATAAAGTACAATATGCAGTAGAATATAAAATATTATTATTATTATTATTATTATAGATTAGCAGTTCGAACTCGAAAGTTCATTGCCTCACTAACCCGAGACCGCCACACATCTCTAGCCTGTGCATCCTCCATCCAGTTTAAGTAATCATGTCCTAGTTCTTTTAAATCTTCCCTTACATTTTTCTCCCATCTGTTTCTCGGTCTGCCTAAGAGTCTCTTACCAATCGGCCTCCCTCTTAAAACTTGCGCCACTGTTCTTTCATTTCCCATTCTTGCTACATGCCCCGCCCATCTTAGTTTACGCGCTTTCATTACTCTATTAATATTTGCTGACCCGTAGAGAGCATGCAGCTCATCATTATGCAGTTTTCTCCATTCGCCGGTCTCTTCGTCCCTTTTTGGACCATAGATTTTTCTAAGTACTTTATTCTCAAAAACTCTAAACCTATTCTCCTCTCCCTTCATCAGCGCCCACGTTTCGCACCCGTACATGACGACCGGCATTATTATTGTTTTGTAGATTCTTACTTTGATGTTTCTAGATAGCAATCGCGATTTTAATAGTATGTTTGCTGCATAATAGCACCCATTGCCAGCGTGCAGCCGCGCGTTGATTTCCGTTTTAATCTTATTTTCGCTAGTTATGATAGACCCGAGGTATTTAAACTCGCTAACCCTTTCAAATTTCATATTTCCAGCCATTAGATCCCCGTCTTGATTACTTTGTTCGGATCTGCCGACGGTCATATATTTTGTCTTCGATTCGCTAACTTCTAAGCCAATATCTTTGGCTTTTGTGATCAAGATTTCTGCATTTTTAGCTACCGTTTCTTTATCATCCCCTAGTAAGTCGAGATCATCCGCATATCCAAGAATTTGTACTATCCCATTGAGGGTAGCACCGGTCGGGTTCGCCTGCACTTGCCTAACCACGTATTCTAAAACCAAGTTAAAAAGGACGCACGAAAGTGCATCGCCCTGTTTCAGGCCATCGCGGATCGAGAACTCTTCAGATAAACTACCGTTTACGCGTATTCTACCCCTACTGCCGCTTAAGCAAATTTCGATAAGTCTAACCAATTTTCTTGGTACACCCAAGAACTCTAGGATCCAGTACATTCGTGCGCGTATAATAGAGTCGTAAGCTTTTTTGAAATCGATAAATAGCTGATGCACTACTTCTTTAAATTCCCATTTTTTTTCAGCAGTTGCCTAATTGTAAACATTTGATCGCTTGTAGATCGGTTTCGGCGGAATCCACACTGGTAATCCCCAATGATTTCCTCGGCAAAAGGAGTCAGTCTACTTAGGATTACATTAGACAGGATCTTGTAGCACGAAGATACAAGTGAAATTCCCCGATAATTGTTACAGTCAGTTTTATCGCCTTTTTTAAAGATGGGAATAACGATAGAGGTATTCCATTCTTCCGGCATGCGTTCTGTTTTCCAAACTGCGCGTATTAATTTAATAATTTGTCTTGTGAGGCAAGGGCCTCCATTTTTTATCATGTCTGACGGTAGGTCGTCGATGCCCGCGGCTTTGTTATTTTTCAACTTCTTTATAGCCATTTTTATTTCTATATCAGCAGGGTCATCAATTAATAGATCAGCAGTGTGGATTTCGCCGAGATTACCTTTAACGGGGGCTTCGCGTACATTTAATAGTTTATCGAAATAGTCTTTCCATAAATTCAGTCTCTCTGTCGCATCGGCTACTAGATTGCCATTTTCGTCCCTCATTACTTCCGTTCTACTTTGAAAGCCTTTCCTTATAAAATTGATTCCCCTGTACATCTCGCGCGGGTTATTCTGTTTATTATGCGTTTCTATTGCTAGTATTTTATTATTTTCCCACTCCCTTTTCTTGGATCTATAGAGCCTATTTGTACGTTTACTAATCTCGAGATACTTCTTATGTGTTTGATCGCACTTATTTTGTAAACTAATTAGTCTGGCCTTCCGGCGTTTTTCAAACCAGAGTTTGCACTCTTCGTCAAACCATGGTTTGCTTTTTGTTACTTTCTTTAAACCTATCGTAAGTTTCGCGGCTGTCTTTACCGCCTTTTTTATATTGCTCCACAGGGTTTCCGGGTCCTCCTCGTAATTATTGTTATCGTCGCTCTGTTCTTGGAGAGCGTCAAAGCTATTAGAAATCTCAACTTGATAATTTAATGTTTCTGTTGCTGTTATGAATTTATCTATATTGAAACGAACTGTTGGCTCTGTGCGTCCTGTTTTCTTACTGATCGCTAGCCTAGATCTTAGTTTTACTATCACGAGAAAATGGTCTGAATTTAAATCCGCTCCCCTATACGATCTTATATCGAGAATGTTTGTATGACGTCTTCTGTCAATTAGAACGTGATCGATCTGATTATGAGTGTTACCATCTGGTGATCTCCAGGTGGCCTTATGTATATTTTTATGCTTGAAATATGTGCTTTTGACAACGTGGTTCTTTGAAGCTGCAAAGTTTATTACTCTAGTTCCATTGTCGTTACTGACGTCATGCAAACTTTCTGATCCTATTGTAGGCCTATACATCGGTTCTTTTCCAATTTTCGCGTTGAAATCCCCCAATACTATTTTTGCGTCAAAAGTTGAGAACTTGTCAAAAACCTGCTCGATTGTTTCGTAAAAGAGATCTTTAGTGTCTTCGTCTTTGTCCTCGGTGGGGCAGTGCACATTGATTAATACCTGTTTGTTGAAAATACCCTTCAGTACAATGTATGATAACCGATCGTTAATGAATTGCATGTCGAGAACCGCTTGCGAGATTCGTTTATTAATAAGAAAACCGGTCCCCAGTCTCCACTCCTTAGCTCCCCCATAGTGAAAAGTATAGTTATCCTTAGAAATTGACGCGAAATCGCCCGGCCAGCAGGTTTCTTGAAGTGCTATTAAGTCAGTTTTGTATTTATTTGCTATCCCAATGAGTTCGCTAAATCCGCCAGTATTTAGACTACGCGCGTTTAGAGTTCCCACCCTTAGATCTTTAACTGTAGTTTTTTGTTTTTGCAAGTTAGCCATGGTAGTTTCAAGATAATCCGCACGTTAGGATCCTATTCCGATCGTAGGTGAGTCCACTGTCCCAGGAGTGATAACCCCCATACCTCCCTAGGTCCAAGTATGGGAGCTTTCCGACTCTGACAAGGACCATGTCAACTTGTCGTCAGACACATTACAGTTTCATCCTCGTATCCTAACGTCCCTCTGCAAGGCAGCGCGCCTATACTGGCATCAGTACCCCTTTGGCCCTATACAGGCGAATCATTCCACACATCCCTTGCGGGCAGTGTCATCGCTGCGGTGTCCAATGGGCAGCAGGATTTTTCCCTTACAAGATTTTTAGTTTTGGTTCGGGGTAGTGTTTCTAGGTGGATACACGCTGCACCCCGGCCTGCCAGGACCCACTCATTGCGTATGAACGTGAATGGGTGGGTTCTCCCAAGCCATGGTCATCGTGTTTTCTACCAGTGCTAGGCCAACATCTTAGGCTGGGCTCACCACACCCACGACTGGTTCCTATCGGCTGTCCGCGGCTGCTTATTCTTGTATTCGCAGCTAACCTGAGGGGCTGTTCAGCCTAACGGGCCGTTCCTCTATCCGCAACCCGAGGACGCGCTGCGTAGTGGTGACAGGAACCCTCAGAGAAATTCTACGTTCACTAATTCTATCATTCTTCTAAAGTTATATAATCCAACACAAAAATTATGTGAATTAAAAAAACAACTTTTTAAAAGTTTAGGTTCTGGAACTGAATCTTTGAATGGAGTTTCGTATCTTAATCCAAATTAATAAAATAATGATTATAATTAAAAATTTCCATTCATAAGAAAATGTGTACTATTTTGCGAGTCTAATTGTAAGTAGCGTAATCATTTTGGCTCTTTAGCATTGAGTGCATTCAAAGAGTTCCACTTTTTTATAAACATTTTTTTTCCTTTTAATGGTATAGCTAGTATACACTTTTATCTTTCTCCCTGTGCCCTCTCTGCTCTTTTTTCTGCATTTAGTTAGTCTTTGATAGTCAGATCTCCCCTCCTTCCTCCACCGACCCTTCTGTAGCACCGAATTCGATATCCCGGAAACGCACGGAAACGAACCTTACAGCCGTTTTACGGTTGGGTGAGTGGCCTGCGATAAATGCAAATAGAATGCTGAAACACCAGAATTCGCGATAGTTGAAAGAACGACATCTGCAAAAAGCTAAATATCCGCGTGCTCTGTAGAGACCTTTTTCGATTACGGTATCCGTGCCGTAATGCGGTACCTAGCAAGAATTTAACACGATTTTGGCTGAAGGGTAAATAATTATTTTCTAAGTAGTTAAAAATGCTGTATTCTGTAAAAAAAATATTATTGAAATTTTCTTGTTGTTAAATTAGGGCTCAAACTCCCCTGACACGCCCAAAAATTGCATAGATCCACACTAGAACAATATTGGGATAAAAAAATTCCATATTATTCTTTTCAGACATCGTCTCTATATTATGTAACACTTTTAGCGGGGAGAAAGAGATTAATGTAATAATAATTATAATGATTGGCACTTAGAAATTTGTATGTTTATGGAATGCTGACCAGTGCCAGATCTGGACCAGACTAGACTGTCAAGACTAGACGGTCTAGACGATACCAGATCTAGGCCAAATTCGATATTAGACTGCCAGAAGATTTTTCGACTGGGGCTGCTATGGTCCTGTTACAATGAGGCGAGGGGAGGGTTCAAGAAAGTTTACATAACATTTTTTAATGTGATAATTTAAACAAAAAATTTGGAATAATATAATAGGGTAGATAGAAGTGAACAAAATTATTTTTGAAACCGGTTTTTGAGGTATGCATTGAAGGGTATATCTTATTGAGGTATCCTGTCAGGAGAACCAAGAATTTAAAAAAATATAATTTAAAAAATAATAATAAACAATGATATTTAAAAAAGAAGCTTTTGATAAGGATAGAATTTCTTGAAATACCAACAATAATTAAATCTTTTCGTATTTGGTTAATGAAATAATTATTTACAATTTTTTTCGAATTATTATTGATAAAATTAGTTCTGTTTAAAGAAAGAAGCACACCACTATTTTTTGAAGGTGAACAAAATTTTTAACTTCTTTCTCAGACCACTTTGAAGTAGTGAAAAAGGGCAAAATTAGCATAATTAAAAGTAGTAAGTTTTCTATAAATGAAACAAAAAAGGCACTAACTAGTATTGCGGAATTTTCCGTGACTTTAGCCCTGAACAAGTCATTCCTTAAATTCCACTTACTCTGATATTTATTTAACCGAAAATTATTTGATCGAATAACGATTTACTCTAATTTATATTTTTGTGAATTACCGTTTGACAAAATTATAATTTTTTCAAATTGCTACTAGGGCAGATTTTCATTTTTCCCAATCATTATTTGGCATCATTTTTATTATTCCTATTCGCCATTTTTTTTAATTTTGATCATTTTCAATTACTACATAACCTACAATTAATTCATGCGTAATACCTACTTCACCGAATTGACATGTAACCGAAATTTGAATTTACCTAAATTACATCTGGCATAAGATATAGCAGCACGAAATTCAAATTCAGCCCATCAGAATTCTCCATTTGAATTTTGTACCATCATTTTGTGCTACATGTATTTTAATTAACATGAAATTTCGGTTACACAACAATTCGATGAATTGAGAATTTTGACAAATGGCGCCTCACGTTAATGAATTTTAGGTTACATTTACGTGGCTATTTGGAATAATACAAATTATTACAAATTCCGCTCCAACAATGTGAAAATTGAGGCAAAGGTTAATTCGGAAAAATAAAAATTGGGTCTAATGACGATTCAGAAATATAAAAATTAGGCTAAATGGTAGTTCGGACAATTAAAAATTACAAATTTTGGATTGCGTCGTCCATAAATGACTTCACGCTATATTTTTCAGTTTTACTCAAGATTGTGTTCATACAGAAAATTTTTCAGAATTTACGCCTCCCTCCACCCTGAAGGCGTGACATCATTCATTGATCATGTCAATGATAATTCATAAATAAAAATCAGGGCACATGTCAATTCAGAAAAAATAGGCAAATATTAATTTCGACATATTTGAATGATGGTAAATGATAATTCGAAGAAAAACATTACAACAAATGGCAATTCGGAGAATTTCGGCATTTCGTCATTCAAATCTATACTTCCCTCCCCTACTCCCCCTACATTTTCCTACTTTTCCACCCCACACTTTACCCTTTGCCCTCCTTTCCTTAACACCTTCCTCCTTTACTTCCCCTCTTCAATTTCCTCCAATTTCCTCTCTTCAATTTTCCAGCTAACACTCCCCTTACCCTACTTCCCTTCCCCAAACATCACTTCCCATACCCTTCTCAACCTCATTTATGATTATTGCCCCTACTTCCCCTTCTCCATTTCCTCTACTTCCTCTCTGCTCATTTCCCCAACTTTCCCTCTCCATTTTTCTCCTCCCGCCCCTACTACCTTTCCCTAATTTTCTATTATTTTCCCTACTTTGCCTTTCCTTATTTCCCCTCTCTTCCCTTATTTTTCCTCCCCTCATTTTCCCTCATTCGCCACGCTTTCCCTCCCCTCTAGTTTCCTACGTCCCCTTCCTTTGTTCCCATACTTCACCTACACTTCCTCCCCTGATTTCCTTGCGTCTTCCATACTTCTCCACCCATAAATTCCCATAGTTTCCACTCACTTGCCCAAACTTCCCCTAGTTGGAAAAAGTACGACAGACAGTTGAACGGACGGACGGAGACCCGACCAGGGTTTCTGCCCTGGGCTAAGAAACGTGAATTAGTCCAAATACTAATTCAGTAAAGAAAATTTCGGTGACTGTTAATTAAAAAATGCTATTTTGGAAAAGAAAACATTAAGGTAAATAGTAATGTGCACAAATACAAAACAAGTCAATTGGTAATTCGGAAATAAAGATAAGAAAAATGTTAACTCGGAAAAATAAAAAATACGGCAAATGACGATTTCGAAATATAAAAATCAAGGCAAATAAATTGTAATTCGGAAATAAAAAGAAGGGAAAATGTATATTTGACAAAATAAAAGTAAGGTCAAATGGTAATGCGTACAAGTGCAAATTAAGTCGAATGGTAATTAAAAAGAGTAGAAATTAGGGTAAATGACGATTGGGAAATATAAACATTAGGAAAAATGGTAATTAAAGGAAAAAATTAAGACGAATGCTAATTTGGAAAAATAAAAAAATAGAGTAAACGGCGATTTGGAAATTTAAAACTCAAAAGCAAAAAAAAAAGGTGTTTAGAAAAAAAAATTATGAAAAATTGTCATTCGAAAATAAAATTAGGTCTAATGGTGATTGTGATATAAAAATAAAAGAAAATGGTATTTAAAAGAAATAAAAAGTGTGGTGAATGACAATCAAGAAATATAAAATTTATGAAAAATGTTAATTCAAGAAAAAATTATGACAAATGGTCCCTCGGAAAAATGGTAATTCAGATAAATAAAAACTACATCAAATGGTAATGTGGATTAATAAAAAAATAAGTCAAACGGTACATCGAAAGTCAAAATTATGCCAAAGGGTAATTTTTCAAAATAAAAATAAGGGAAATCAGAATTTAGGAAATATTCAGGTGCGTCTCATCATAAGGATAGGATTTTAAAAACTACTTTTTCAAGTTCACTAAATTTTAAATTTTGAATAAAAGGTTGATTTCTCTTCTAAATTACGAAATCTAAGGGACGAAGATTGTGAAAAGGTTTGCGAAAGGATGGCGACGGGGCATCGTGGGGGTTACATACGATATTCTAATGGATCCTCGCGGGTATAAGCGGCTCACATTTAGTCGAATGGGTGAAACTGCAGTTATTTGCGGTGCACTTCAATCGAATTGGCTGCCGTTTGCATAATCTGCAGCGACGCGACGGCACGTACGTGAAACGCGAATATTTGTGGATCTGGTTCTTTCATCGGGGTAGGGAAGTCGTCTTTCTCTTGTTCTCTCGCCCCCTTGCCCCTCTTTTTTGACGTCCCCTTCTTCACTACTTTTCGAACCATATCCGATCGCTAAACGTTCAAATCCGCTCCGTCTACCGTCCATACTTCTTTTTTACTTCTCATATACTATCTCTTGGTTCACTCAACTTCCCCTATAGCTCCACAAATATTCGACGAAATATGTCTATAACCCCTGAAAGGCCATTCGCTCATTCTCGAGCCAAAATCACCAGTGAATTCTATAGCTATCTGATAATATTGATAATGGACGATTTTTCATCCGCTTTCGCTGCATGGTGCTATACGTATATAGGTACTCGTATATTACAAAAGAAGCGGTAGAAAATCAAATTTTTCTAAAATTACATCAGAATTCAAATTGCATCTATCCCTTTCTTAAAAAATCGTTGTCAGGCGATCTCGCATATACATTCTTGTCTATCAACAAAGATAAAGAAATTTATTCACAATCAGTTTTGTAAATTAAAATTTCAAAACAAGTCATTTTATTTCATGATAAGATTTATTTGTAAGTGTTCCTAAACATCATTGATAAAAGAGATCATTTTATTAACCTGATCCTTTGCACGGAGTAAATCAAACCTAATTTTTCATACGGAATTTTCCGAACTTGATTCTATATTGAATATATGGAGTAGTCAAAATAATGTTGTTTGTAGACAAAATCAATATTATGACAAAACGTCTCAGCGTTACGATTTTCGTGATCGTCGCCCTTACGAAAAGATATGACAGGAAAAAAATGACAGGTGTGTCATTTTGTCCCTGTCATTTTTTTTCTGTCATTTTTTCGCGACCACAAGAAAACGACAGGCAAAATGACAGGAAAACGACAGCCGAAAATGACTGGTCCTGATTGGCCATAATTTATTATAATATCGTGTAACTTTGTAAATCATCGACGACTTGCAGACTTATTCGTAAGCCATTTGAACTTTCCTGTAAAGCTTAAAAAATCATTAGCAAAATAAAACTAGTATGGAAATTTTCATGATGAAACACCTCTTTGTAGTCTGTTGCTAATTGCGGATTATCTTTCCAACATATCAATTGTAGAATGTGTTCGATTTGCCATTTTAAAGACTTCTTATCCTTACAAAGTGCTAAGCTTAAGTACCACGGGCAAAAATTTCAGACTATTTTCAACTTTCTACATTCCCTTAACAAATTGACTGGGTTGACTGCGTGCTCCAATTCCATGATCCAACAAAGAATGGTTCCGCCACGCGCAACCTACGGACCCTTTGATTGGTTCACTTTTTTTTAGATGCGCGTGGCGAGACCATTCTTTGTTGGATCATGGAATTAGGAGCATGCATTGAACTTCTTCGGGGATGAAGAAAGTTGAAAATAATCTGAAATTGTTGCCCATGGTACTGAAGTTTAGTCCTTTGTAAGGAGAAGAAGGCATTAAAATGGCAAGTCGAACACATTCCACAATTTATGTGTTTGAAGATAATTCGGAATTAGCAACATGCTACAGAAAGGTGTTTCATCATGCAAATTCCCATAATAATTTTCTCTTGCTAATGATTTTTTAAGCATTACAGGAAAGTTCAAATAAGTCTGCAAGTCGTCGAGAATTTATGTTACACAATATTATTATAAATTATGGCCAATTAGGGCCAGTCATTTTCGGCTGTCGTTTTCCTGTCATTTTGCCTGTCGTTTCCCTGTCATTTTCTTGTGGTCGCGAAAAAATGACAGACAAAAAATGACAGGGAAAAAATGACACACCTGTCATTTTTTCCCTGTCATATCTTGTCGTAAGGGCGTGGCTACACGAAACTATTTTTGAATGATCTTTTTGGGTTTTCAAGTAAATTCCCTTTTATCTCTCTAAAATTATTATTATTTTAATATATCTTTTCGAGTATACCAAACAATAATATCTGCGAAGTCCATTCTAAGTAAGGATATACCATTTTCTACAAAAAAAGGCAAGGTCTCTGCAACAAAACAGGAGTACTGGCTTATACTTGATGAATAATACATTTATTTCCCTATTTTTGAATTATGTAATACTGAACCTTACAAAAAATTTAAAACTTACAAAGTTCAAAATTCACAAATTTTACAAGTTTATAAAACTAAGAATTGCTCTAATTTGTCTTTAACCCTTCGCGGAATGGTGCCAGACATGTATGCACCTTTTCGATCTTATTTTTTACATCGTCTTTTAACAAATCATAAGAACAAGAAGCAAGTCAAAAGTAACATATACCCCTGCAGAAATTTCGTCGTGGCCCCGACCGGGCCCCGACTCGTTCATCGGTTCCTGATCTGGAAATCGAGTCAGGGCCAGCCTCATCATGAAACACGTAGCCACTGTGGAGCCATGTCTAGGGGCCTGATCAAACGCCCGATCTGCGCCCGGTCTGGCCCCTATTAATTACCGGAGTCTAGCCACATAATTTAATATTATATATATAATATTGAACACAAAGCCAAATTAATAGAATTTACCTTTATTTTGAATACAACTTAAAAATAATATGTAACATAATTCAAATTGTAGAATCGAAAAATTTATATCTAGTACACATGTACAAAATTGAAAATTCTTGAAGACCTCCTTTACCAGCATCTTTTTGACGACGGTGAACTTCATGACCATTTCTTTGCTAAAATATTTTTGCTTATGAGTTTCAGAGCTTCGCGAAGTCCAGTATATTTATTGAAAGACGAGTTCTGAGAAGCCTTCTGCAACACGTAAAATCCAAAATATAACCTCAAAATTCCAACTTTTCGTTTTACAAAAAAAAGCACTAAAGAGCGAAAAAATATCAAATATTATAATATTTGTTAACTTAAATGAGGAAATCAAATGTTCAGGTTAGAACCTGGGTCCAATACAATGAAAAAAAACCATAAAATGAGTATTAAATTTACTTACTTTCGCTGCTTTCGTTTTCATCACGTCAATACGGAACGTTGCTGATTTCAAGATGTTTAAGAACTCGCGGTGTCCTTCGCAATTTGGGCATTTATTATTAATATGTTAACAATAAAGTATACACTTGAACACTCCCAGCACATTTGCAAAATAACACCTCGAATTAAAACAAAAATTAAGATTACGTTCGAGGTTATGTGACATCTAGTGCATATAACATAAGATGGCGCTGCAAAGAGGCTACATGACGTCAGAGTACATAGCCCGATCTGGTACGAGTCAGGGCCAAAGAATTCTTCCTATCAGGACCAGATAGTACACATCAGATCAGGCCCTAGTCGGTAATCGGTAATATATATGGCGATTAAAACTAAAATCGTGGTACAGTAACTGGATATGTGTATTTAACAGTAGATTATTACTATCAACTAATATTCAACATAGGCCATTAGAATCATAATGTTATAGATTGCAGTACATAGTATTGTTGTAATTATACAATATGTGTTAAATAAGATCAGAAGCTACATTAGTACTAAGAGGTCAACATAATACTAAATTTTATTACCAAAAGGTAATTTCGAGTAAATTATTTGAATCATTGAGTAAATACTTCAAAAATTCCATTTGAAAATGATAATAAGAGGGCGCTTCCCTGATAATTAGTGGTACTCTATTCCATAGACGTGCCCCTCTAACCATAAACGATCTTTGAAGTTTACATGTTCTGTGCCTTGGTATTTTTAAAGCTAAGTTTCTTCCACGGAGCCTAGCATGATTGGGACGTTTTTTTATCAACAAAAGTGAAATATTGACGTAAACGCTGAGGAGCTTCATTTTTAGATATTGTAAAGAGCAAATTGCCCATAAAAAATTGTCTTCTTTTAGCCACTGGCAAGAACACTGCTCTCTCCCGACAGAGAGTAATGTGTTCACTTTTTGATAAATTGTGTATAAAACGAATACATGCATTTAGTGCCCGTTTTAGCTTTCCATTCAGTTCATCCGTTATATCATCATAAGCAATACATCCGTAATCGAAGAACGGGAGAATTTAACTCTTATCTAGTAGAATCCTAGTTTATGTAGGTAAGGAGTCTTTGTTTTTATTTAATTGCTGTAGAATTCTGTAGGTGTTTCGAGAAATAGCCATCACATGCTCTTTTTAAGACAGATTACGGTTGAGCAAGTATCCTAAATCCTTGACCGATTCTTGAAAGACAATAGTAACACTGATAGAAATGGTGACGCTGATTTAATCATACGATCGTAGGCTAAAAAAATACGAGTATATTTATAATATAATACGTCTAATTCAATCAAAAAGAGTATGACATCCACTTACTGAAATATGGTAAATACAACTTATTTATATTTGTGGTACAAAGCTGTAATATATGTGTTGCTATTATATGAAATGAGTAATTCTATAAAAATTTACCTGAGTCAACTATCTTTAAAATGTTTGCGTTTAGCAACACCCCTTATATGAATGATTTACCGGACTCGGTTTGTTTACAACAGGCGCATCTCGCTCGCGCCTGCGCGTCTACTTTCATAAGCAACAGGAATCGGATGGTCAGAACAGACATCCTGTATGGTTGTATCTATACCAGAAATAAAATAGGGTTCATCTAATCATAAATATTGCTGTACCGCCAATTTATTTCTATCAGTGAACATTACCAACCCTCAAAGGAGGGAGGGCAGCCAGCGCATTCACAGAGGCAAATGCCGAAGGCCCAATAATAATAGCGTTAGTTTTAACTGGATTTAAAGCCAGACCTTTATTTTCAGCCCAAAGCAAGACCCGATCTATGTCCTCTTGGATCTGATTCACAAGTCTATTCAATTCTGCAGCAGGTCCGGAAAGGTACAATTTGAAGTCATCAGCGTGTTTAAGATACTTACAAAATTGTTAAACACTTCCAAGATCAGAAGTATAAGAGTTAAAAAGCGTAGGTGCGACTGTGGACCCCTGCGGAACTCCACTCTTAACCTCGACGATATTTGAGATTTTGTAAAAGTAAACTGTGGCTAACCGTGTCAAGAAAAGTTAGTTAGTTAGTTGTTTGTGCACAATCCGTTCAAGTGGCTTTGATAACATATTAAGGATAGAAATTCGCCGGAAGTCTTTAGTGAAAGTAGGATTGGTGATTTTAGTTATCTGTTGTATTAGTGCCTTCTTCCATATATTCGGAAAAATACGACATTTTAAAGATGCATTAGAATTAATTCTCAATACTTCCTTAAGGAGAGTCTTAGGAGTAATGTCAGAAAAGAAGAAATGATATTCATCAAAAGTTTGCAGAGGTGAATTGGAGGAGGCAGTTGGAAGTTGTATCGCAATAGGTTTGAACATGAATATAGTAAGGAATTCACTAGCAGAGAATTTTTGATCAGGATATTCCTGTTTAAGTGGAATTAAACGCAAACGCCTGAGAAGATGAAAAATGTTTTTTTTGTATGTATCTTCATTGAATATTAAGAAACCTTGAAAACGTTTTGTTTTTTAACGGAATTGATTTTCTAAATAACCAATGTGAGAAAATATAGCCTTTTTAAAGAATTGGTGTATGAAAATATGTATAATGTAAATCCTCTTTTGAAAAAACGGAACAAAACGTCAATTTTGTTTCTGAGCTTTATTCCTTTTTTTTACTGAATCAATCATTTTTAATTACAATTTTACAACTTTTCAACTACTTTTTCAAAAAGCAACATAACCCATGCAGGAATTTCGCCGTGGCCCCCACCGGGCCCAGACTCGTTCATATCGGGCCCTGACCTGGAAATCGAGTCAGGTCCAGACTCATCATGAAACACCTAGACACAGTGGAGCCATGTCTAGGAGCCCGATCAAACGTCCGATCTGCGCCCGGTCTGGCCCCTATTAATTACCCGAGTCTAGCCACATTAATTGATTTTTAATTAGGAATGAGAATGCTTTTAAATAATTATTACCGCAATATTAAATAAGAAGCCAAATTAGTAAAATTGAACTTTATTTTGAATACAACAGTAAAATTATATAAAATATTTACTTGCACGGAAAAAAAATTTCATTAAATTTTATAGAACTAGTCCTATAGTAGAGGATACGACGGGTAGTTTATTAAAAGTTAAAATCTTCTTGGTTTTACATTGCATCGAACTATTCTACAAAATTTAATACAGAGTTCTCTAAAATGCGAAAAACGTAGAATAGTTCTAGAAAATCTAAAAGTCCAGCTAATATACAGTCTACATCGGAGAAGTCTCGAAACTATAGAGAACAGTTCTATAAAATCATGGCCGATTTTTAGCCTAAAAAAAATCTTTTTTATTATCATTATTATTATCATTATGCTTCAATATTTGTTCACATAATTAAGTACATAAGTATTTACTATTACACAAACAATCACTACACAAATAATCGCACGCTATTAAAATTATTATTCGCTGTGGGCTCGAACCCCCTACCTACGCATTCGGAGCTCCTGAGAAAACCTCGCAGCTAACATAACTTGTAGTATAAAAAAAAAAATCTAAAATATAAGCTACAGCTGTGAAGGGCTGTTTGACAAATTTTTGTGATCAGAAAATTCTAGGTTAATGATTTCGGAAATTTGAAATATCTGGAGTTTTATATTTATAATGTCAGTAATTTCAAGAATATCATATTTCGAAAATTTAGTTTAAAATTTAGGTAATTACAAATTTCGGGATCTTTAACATTTTTTAAATTTTGGAAACTTTAAATTTCGAACAAATTTTTAATCGCCAATTCTTTTTTGGTTATAAATTCTAGTAGGTTCAAGATTAATAAGATGTTATATAGCTACATAGAATAAGTTTATAAAGTTATATGAAATTAAAGGCTTGCATTGCAAATAATTTTAAAAGTTGAATTCCCAATTCTATATTTTTTGAATCGATTAAATGAGATATGACATGGGAAAAGTTGAATCTATTTCAATTTTTAACGTTGAAAATTAAAATCTTAAGTTTTCCAATAACCGACACATCTCTAAATGGCAAGTCCACTACCCGGGTGCACCGGAACGTGCACCAGGTTGTTCGAGAAGTCATCTACGAGAACTTTTTTAGAATCTAAATTGTGTCAATAGCCAAACTAACTACCATTAAGAAAATATGAGAGAGAACAAAGTTTTCATATTTTTATTCCGGTCTTACGATACATTTAGAAAAAATTTAAAAAAGAAATCGAGTTAAAATTCCTTTTTATTGACGTTTCGGCCTCATCTGTGGGCCTTCATCAGAAAGAAACATCTTAGAGAATAATCGAACTCAATCATAAATATGCGTCGAAGCGAATGACAACATTTTAAAATTTTGTAAAGTCAGATCATTCTGAAGTTTTAAAAATCACTATGAAGTTTGTGAAGAAACATCAGTTTGTTAGCTGTTTCACAGCATTTTAATTACAAAATATGAACCTTTTTTAACATATTGTGAAAGTTCCTTGGACTTTATAGTTTCCCAATACTTTTTTTACAAACTTCATAATGATTTTTAAAACTTCAGAATGATATCTGACTTCACAAAATTTTAAAATGTTGTCATTCGCTTCGACGTATTTTTATGATTGACTACGATTATTCTTTAAGATGTTTGTATCGATGAAGGCCCACAGATGGGGCCAAAACGTCAATAAAAAGGAATTTCTACTCGATTTAGTTTTTCAATTTTCTCTAAATGGATCGTAAGACCGAAACAAAAATATGAAAACTTTGTTTTCTTTCATATTTTCTTAATATAAAAAAACGATCGAAGGGAGCTTGACTTGATGATTTCTTTAGAAATCTTGAGGTTTATCTACCAAAATAACTACCAATGGTGAGTCGACGGTAGTTAATTTGGTGGTTGAAACAATTCAAATTTCTAAAAAAGTTCTCGTAGAATACGTGCTGAACTACCTGGTGCGTACTCGGTGCACCTGGATCGTCGACTCAACACTTAATTATTTTGGATGTTGACACAATTTGAATTTTAAAGCAGTTCTCGTAGAATACGTGCCAAACGACCTGGTGCACGTTCCGGTGCATCCTGATCGTCGACTCACCATTGGTAGTTATTTTGGCTATTGATACAATTTAGATTCTAAAAAAGTTCTCGTAGATGACGTCTTGAACGACCTGGTGCACGTTCTGGTGCACCCGGGTAGTGTATTTACCATTTAGAGATGTGTCGGTTATTGGCAAACTTAATATTTTAATTTTCAACGCGTGCTAAGGTTCTCTAAGACTTGCATTCTTTTTTTTCACGCGGAAGCGATACGGAAAAGTCGCTGCCTGCGCACAGTAGCGACTGCGCAGCTACATTTTAAAGAACTGAAGTCTATAGATCTTCGATTGAAGTAGTTCACAAACACTCAATACTTCGAATCGAATTTCTATGAGATTTTTCAACATTTTTTGACAAATTTTTCTATACTTTGGACTGAATTGAGGTATTTAATCCTTATAATTATGTGATTACAAACTTTCAATACCTTAATTGTGATTTCTACGAAAGTTTTCAGCATTCTTTCATGAATTTCTCTATATATTTTATTAAACTTTTTCAAATCGGAGTTCAATATAAAGTTTACAGAATTCTTGTAGAGTTATTCTAGGTTAGTTCTATATTAAATCCTGAAAGTTATACAGAATATAGAAAATTTGTTCAAGGTTCGCTCTCATCCCCGACTCTTGTAATACTTCAAGAAAGTTTAATGAACTTTTTTTTCCGTGTGGACCTCTGCCTTCGATTACCGTCCCAGTTTTTCATATTCAAGAAAACGATGCTCATGTGGGACAGTACTTCCTCTTCTGTTGCTTCGAATATTTCTCGAACAAGATCTAGAAAGAAATATTTTAAAAGTTAATTAGGGTGAGAAATTAGCATGTAACTTTGTAATATAATTCAAATTGTACAACTGAAATTTTGTACCCAGTACACATGTAAAAAATTCAAAATCCTTGAAGACCTTGCGAAGTCCAGTATCTTTATTGAACGACGAGTTCAGAGAAGTCTTCTGCATGAAACGTAGAATTCGAAATATAACCTCAAAATTCCAACTCTTCGTTTTGCATAAATAGCGCTAAAGAGCGCAAAAAATATCAAATTATAATATTTGTTGGCTAAAATGAGGAAATCAAATGTTCAGGATAGAACTTGAATCCAATACAATACAATACAATTAAATAAACCATAACATTAGTATTGAATAATTACTCACGTTGCTTTCGTTTTTATCACGCAAATACGGAACGTTGCTGATTGCACGATGTTTTCGAACTTGCGATGTGCTTCCTAATTTCGGCAGTTCTTCTGGTTTGAAGTATCTCATTTTACTATCTTTACCATTATATTTTCATAAATTATGTCACTCAGACAAACAACATCGCTTTCCAACATCTTTTCTAATCAAACTTAATGTAATTGTGACTGATCAACAATGGAAAATTAGCTGAAAATAAGGTCAATGAGGCTTTTTGTGTCGCAGATTATAAATCTGTTGTGAAAATTCCAAAATTCAAAATGACGGATCCAATATGGCGGATAAAAAATTAGGAAATTGGTCTCATAGCTTTAAAATAGGTCCTCAGGGTTTTTTACTGGCTGATTACGAATTTGAAGTCAACATTCAAAAATTCTGAATGACGGATCCAATACATGACGAGCAAAAAATTAAAAATAGGTTTCTTATCCGCGTTTTTTAATTTAGAAATTTTGAGTTTAGATTTGTTATCAGCGATCCAAGAAACTCCTGAGATCCCATTTTGGAGCCACAAGATTTTTTTATATTTTAGTCTGCGATATTAGGCCATTTTGATTTGTGGGATTTTTACTTCCGATTCACAATAAGCGATCCGCAAAACTTCTGAGAACTCAATTTGAAGCCACGGAACTCATTTGTACGTTTTTTGTCCGTGATATTGTATCCACCATTTTGAATTTTTCAAATTTCAAATTCGTAATCAGCGACCCAAAAAACCCTCCGTACACGAAGTTCCAACCAATTCGTATGTAACGAAAAATGTATACTTTAAAGGTTTAAGTGCACAAACACATTTTTCCTGGGTAAAATTTCATCAAATTAATCTTTTTTGAGAACAACTAAGAACTCGGAGAACACAAAATCATCAGAAATTCTCAATTCTGAGACAAATCAGATTAATCCTCAGCCATGCTTGTCGAAACAAACACTTTTGTTATATCATAAAATTTTGTTAGATTAACCATTTTCAATAAATAACTGAAAAACGAAAATTAAAAGGCCCAAAATCAATAAATTTCCAGATTTCGAGGAAAACAAAAGTTATTTTAGATGAGTTCGCAGAAACCAATTTGCAAGAACAAACTTTGGGTTCTTCGAATTTTGGGTATTGTTTTCGTAATGGGCCAGTGTGGTGAAATGTTACTGCGGGGACAAAGTTTTTGTTTCACAGAGTACGAACCAGTTGATAAAAGTCTTGTTTTTTTTTTAATTGGTAGAATTTATTTATTAACTTCTCTGTTTTAAATTTGTAGTTTTCTTACCAAAACTGATGTAATTTATTTGAATGTTCAGGAATTTAAATTTCTTTCAATGTTAAATTTCAAACATGATAAGTTGAAGTGTGACCATTTTCTGTCGCAAGACTTTACAGTGTTAAATTTTAAAAAATTTGGAATACTGCAAAAGATGGGTTAAACTTCCGAAGCTATAAGCCTTATATTATTAGATTTTCATTGCTAACATCTTTGCAAATCTTCCATTTCAAGCACTTCAATTTTTAATTGTTTGAAATTAAATTTTTAGTATTTCAGTATGATATTCAACAATAGTGCTCTTCTTTATCAGTGGGTGTATAACATACTAAATATTTGTCTGAAATTTAATTTCCTTTCTTTTTCTCAAAAAATATTAGCTTGAGAGAGAAAGAGTAAAAAATTAATACGGAATCAAAGTCGTCAAATAGTGTGAAATCAATATTCAGTTTGTAGTTAGAAATAATGTCTCAAGATCTCTTGATGTTAAATTTTTAACTTTTAAAGGTGAAATCATTTACTATGAAAAATGTCAAATTTTGAAATACTAGCGTGAACTTTAACAGAAAAGATAGTTGTATTATATAATATATCATTGGAATCATATAATTTAATATAAGTACGGTTCATCTTATAAGTGATTAAGAAATAATAAACAAATGATTGTAATAAAAATTTGCAATTTTTAGATTTTTTTACCTGCTCTATGATTATGATGCTTTAGACTAGGGAGATAAGGCAAAAAAGGCTAAATACGAACAGTCAACGATTACTTCCGCCCAGTTGGAGCCAAAGTTTGCATTAATCGGGAATTCGTGAATATAGCAAACTAAGTATCGATCTCTGGATTAAATAGTCGTTAGAAAGCCGTTATTCAGGAGACGTCCCATCGAAGGACGTTAATCCATCTATACTGATCACAAATTAGCTTCAATGCCTATATAACAGCAACTTAACGACTTAGTAACAGAAGAAGGTACTTGGAACCAACATTATGGTTTATTTCAAATTATAAAATTTCCAATTAGAAGCATGTCAGATTGTAAGATTATAAATTTACGACTTTCAAAATTAGTCCATTGAAAAATGGAATATTTAAAATGATTTCAATATAAGAAGCCTTGATGGGAAGTAACTATTTTCTTTTAGCTAGTTACTGTAACTAGTTACTTTTTTGGTAAAGATAGTGGTAACGGAGTTACTTTTGTAATAAGTAACGAATTGATAACAAGTTTCATTTTTTCAGTAACAGTAACTATAAAAATCGGTGTTTTTTTAGTTACTTGCAAAATATAGTTCGCAAGTCTGTTTTTGTAACAATAAATTAATTTTATTGCTTTTGTAACTATTTTTTCAATTTTTTAGCAGGAATTATATTGTACTGGAGACGGAGCAGATTTAACGAGAAAGCTTTCGAAAAAATGTTGCGTTTAAAAAAATAAGTAAAGAATACACAGGGCTGTCACAGCCTAATGTACTTAAAAAAATCTGCCCGCTTCACGGGTACAGTCTCATAGCGCGCTTCGCGCGCGGCTCGCAAGTTTGAGCGCGCCTAGGGCGCGCACCTGCTGAATCGCGCGCTTCGCGCTCGATAATATATTCACCTCGCGCTACGCGCTCGATCATATTTGCCTGACGCTTTAAGCTCGGTTCCTCAGGGTTTTCGTACTTCGTGTGCTCGCTATTTCGCGCTTCGCAGGCTAACACTCTCTTAGTTAGCATCATCGTTATGACCTGCTTTTGGTTTAATTATGTACGTTTTACATAGAAAGAGAAACTAATTTACTTAAGGTTCTATCGACCTTAAGGAACACATTCTCATCAAGACACTCGCGCTTCGCGCTCAATATTTAGTTTAAAAATGATATAAACCTTGCGCACCACGCTCGTTTCTGTTCATCGTTTAATGGATACTCAAAAGTTTGAGCGCGCTCAAGATGCGAGATTTGGTCGTCGCGCTTCGCAACGACTATAGGTTATGTTCTATGTTCTTCAGATAAAAATGACTAAATTTTTGTATTTGATCTTAAATGAAGAAGGAAATTCCTTCACTTCAGCGTACATTTCTGTATCTTTCTAATTAATCATACAATCAGAAAGATTTCTCCAACTATCTGAAAGGGGCGAAAAAAAGTATCTAAGTTGTTTTTGGAACATATATATGATAAATTTTTAAATGATTATTGAAAAATGGACATTTGAGAAAAACGGGGGGGGGGGGGGTTAAATTTTACACAAATCTAATACCTTCTCTGGATGAGAATGTAAAAATACAAGTTTTCAAGTACCATGAGCATTAATGATAGTTATTTTATTGTTTAAATTGCTAGAAATAGTATGAAAGCATAAAAACAATGAAATATTGCGAAAAAATACACGAGATAAAAAAGAAATGGAATAACCAAAGTTTTGATGAGAATGTGCCCACTTATCGGGCTGATTTTTTCACTGTCAATGTAATTTCTTACGAATAAAACAAAAACTGAACATCCTATCAAAAAGTGTTCAATAAAAAATTTGTAGATCTTTTTTTTACACACAAACTTTGCTCTATCATCATTCGCCGTATCTTGCATAGTTTGGCCGTAAAATTGCATTTTTGGATTTTTAATTATTTTTTGTGCAATAAAAATGTGAATTTTCGATTTTTGAAGAAAATTCAGAAAGTCGTTATGATAATCTTGCAGGGCGTGCAAAAAGAAACATTTTTTCTCTCTTGACTTTTTTTCGTATCGTGCGTTTTTCGGCTGAAAATGTTAATTTTCGTTTCTTTTTTTGGATTTTTAAAATGCTGTAACTCTGGAAATTTTCATTCTATTGAAAAATGTCATGAGAAAAGATTTTTTGAATTTCCGAGTACTATGAACAGCCGCAAATATAATTTCCAAATTTTGAAAAAAAATGGTCTTAAAAATTTTCAAAATGGTCTCACTTTTTGAATTTTTATCAAAAATAGCTGGTTAATGAATTTGACCTTCATTTTAGGATACTTGAAGAGTATACCAAAGCCCAATCCAATCTGTCAATTCTTTCGAAAGTTATCGTGCTAACAGACTAAAAATCTACATACATCACCACCCACATACACACATACACACATACACACACATACAGACAGACAGACACATTCGTAAAAACCTGTTTTTTGGGTTCAGGGGATCTCAAAACGTGGACATTTCACAAAAACCGGGGGGGTCAAATTTTACACAAATCTAATACCTTCTCTAGATGAGAATGTAAAAAGTGGAAAAGTGACCTATTTAAACCAAAAACGTCACCAAAAGTGACTAATGTCCTTCTGAATTTTTTTGAATTCAAAAGAACTTTATGAAAAGCCTAAAAATTCAAGATGAGCTTTCTTCAAATCCAGTTACTTAGGTAGAATAGAGTGACTTTAAAAGAATTCAGGATAGATTAATAAGAACTCAGTGCGAATTCAAAACGTATTTAAACCAGCTGGAAAAATTTCAAAAAGCAAAAATATTCCACTGGTTTCAGTAAAATTGGAGGAATTTAGAATAATTCCAGAGAATTAAGGACATTCATACAAAACCAAGATAAATTATGAATCATTTAAGTAAAAAGAACAAAATTTTTAAAATGAAGAAATTAAATTGAATTGACAATGTGACGGTTCATTAATGCACGTCAGTTTTTGCTCTTATAAAATTGTCTTCCCACTTAAGTTATTCCTCTTGCCTGAAAATGATTCACGGTTGATTTTTAAGTGATTAAGTTTCGAAAATCGTGATACACAATTCAAAAATTAATTCTCTTTAACGACTCATTCTCAAGATTCAATTTTGAAAATGGTTTAATTTTCAAACCAAGTGTGGAATTGTTTAATTTTTAATGCTTCAAATGTATTATTTCTGAAAGTTTACAATTAGTCAGCATATAATATAGCACACAATAACTAAACTTTGAAGGTTTACAATATTTACAATCCTTCAATTTTGAGCTCATACTTTATACTTATTATTGATACTAATTAATATTATGGTTATTATTGTACCATTAAGCCATTTCCCTTTTGGGGTAGGCGTGATTTGCTCGCTTGGAAAAATAGTAGTGTGTGGATGGATATATAGGTATAAGGTCACTATGAATATGAAAATTAAATTTTCTTTCTTAAAAAAGGGTATTAGTTTAAAATAAAAACGTTAAAAATCGGAAACTTTTAAATTTAAATCATTTTCAATTCAAATGGATTAAAAGTTGACAATTTGAAAATTCTAGAATTCTCGTGTTATATATTGAAATGACACGTTCGTTCTGCAACACTGCTCCGACCCAGGTTGCTGATCAATCTCTCTAGCGATCACCCCAAGTGAAGAGACTCACAAAATTGTTATGTGTGGTTCCCTACTTGGGCCCATTCATATCCAAGGTCTTCGTTTCAGGCGTCATTCACTCTATCGTCACTCTCTACAAACTACTCATAGATTCCTCAATACTCTAGCTTCCTTCACGTCCATGCATTTTCTTATGCAAGCTCTCGTGTTTCGATGGCTTCTTAGGTATGTCTCTTCGGATTAACGTCTCATTCACAGATGCTAACCATTATTTCGGCGGTCTATCTCTGGGCATTCTGCCATTTACTTAACCTTTATACTCCTGTTTGGTCAGCCGTTCATCATTCATTGTTTCAACACGTCCGAACAACCTTAACTGATTTGTTTCCCATATGACAACTAGTGTCTCTTCTATACCACATAATAGATTCATCATATTTAAAATTTCTGAAATTTTAATTACAAATTATAGTTTTGGATTCAGAATTATAAAACAGTTTGATTTTTGAGGTCTTGAAACTGAATTTTTTTGCTTTAGAGGCTTAAATTCTACAATATTTTCTTTGAAATTTCGGGTGAACTTCCGAAAAGGGTGGACCTTTGATTTTCTTCGGGCTCCGTATACTTACGTACCATGTATTGACGCGCTGATTACGAATATGATAGTGAAAATTGGCGCAAATTTTATTTTTATGGTGAAAACCATTAAAACCCCATAAAAATCATGGTTTTTAGCATTTATCTCGATAATAATTGTTCAAAATTAAAAAAAAAATGTTTTCAATAAAAGTTTTGGATCCCGTATACATGTATACATAAGTATACGGAGCCCGAAGAAAATCGGAGGTCCACCCTTTTCGGAAGTTTATCCGGAATTTCATAATTTCTTGAAGTTTTCAATTTCAAATTTCACAATTTTTTATTTTCAAATTTAAATCATCAAAATTTCATTCATTTGCAATTAAAGAATTATTAATTAAATTCCTTCAAAAAAAATTCAAAACAGTGAAAAATGAAAACAATAATTTCTCAACTTCAAACCTTAAGAATGAGATTTTTTTAGAACAAAGAATTACAAACTAAATCATTTTTCATAAAAAAACGTTAAAAAAATGAATGTTTCAAACTGAATTAAAAAAAAAACAGTTTCGAATTAAAAGGCTTAAGATACCTCAGTAACTAAAAATTTTATTTAATTTTGAATGGTTACGATTTTAGAATTCTGCATTTTGAGGTTGAACGCTAAATTTTCAATTTTTCTATTTCATAAGTTTTATCGTTGTAGCTACAATTAAAATGATTTAATTTTGAAAAGTATATGGAACAGTGCAAAGATTTTTAATTCTTGATCTATCTCAATTTCCTTTGAATAGTTTAAATTGACTTCGAATATTTTAAATTTTTGAAGGTCTTGAGTATAAAAAGTTTAAATATCACAATTTTTGGCGACTGAAAATTTCTTACTTTTGAATGAAGTTTGGATTCGGTTAACTTTAAGATGTTACGCAGACGATATTTTTGTATTTTTAATATTTTACATTTGAAATAAATTTCTACTTTTAACATTTTTTAGAATAATACAATTTCAAAGGTTCCTCATTGAACATTTTTCCATTTTGAACAGTGAAGATGATGGTGAATTTATTATTTCATTTGTTGATCATGGAAAAATTTGTGTAATCAACTTAAATGTAAAATCATATTTTTGTTGTGTAATAACAATTGAAAGGTCTAAACTGTCAAAGGCTTTGACTTCTGAACATTAATGTTAGTTTTCAATTTTCAAATTGTCAACTTTTAATCCCTTTGAATTGAATAACAAAATAAAAATTTCTTAGCAGTTCGAACTCGAAAGTTCATTGCCTCACTACCCGATTCGGGTAGTGTTTCTAGATGGATTAATACTACCAGTGTGGGTCCACCACACCCACGACGGGCCAACACCACGCAGTATTCCCGAACGGTCACCCATCCAAGTACTAACCGCGCCCAACGCTGCTTAGCTTCAGTGATCTTACGGGAACTGGTGTTTTCAGCGTGGTATCGCCGTTGGCGATATTTGAATTGAAAATGATTTAAATTCAAAAGTTTCCGATTTTGAACGTTTTTATTTCAAACTAATACCCTTTTTTAAGGAAGAAAATTTAATTTTCATATTCATAGTGATTTATAGGTTTGTATGGCATTTCTTTATGTCATTCAGCTCTAATTCGGAATCTGAACTTCTTTTTTTTTTGTGGCATCAATATTTTCGGAGATATACAAGATTTGATGATTATTATCACATAAGAACTTTTTAAAACTGTTTTTATGAAAAACCCAAAAGGATAGAACATTTTCGCTTACAGGTTCGTATTCTATAGGAAAAAGTCCGCCCGCTGTACGGGCACATACTCATCGCGCTTTTCTCTTCTTGACTTTTTTTCATGTCGTGTGATGCTTGGCTTGAAATTTTCATTTCCGTTTTTTTTTTTTTTTTAATTTTGTAAATGCTATACCTCTGGTAATTTATTTTTCACCGACAAAAATCTTTGAGGTAAATTGTTCGTCTTTTTCAGTGCTACGGATAGTTGTACATATAATTTTCAAATTCTGAAAAAAGTGGCCTAAAAATTTTGAAAATGCTCTAACCTTTTTAATTTGAATCCAAAATGGCTGGCTAACGAACTTGATCTTCATTTTAGGGGATTGAAAAAGTATGCCACAGGCCAATCCAACTTGTCAATTCTTTCAAAAGTTATCGTGCTCACAGACAGACATACAGGATAAAAATTCAAAAAGTGAGCACATTTAAAAAATTTTCGAGAACACTTTTTTCGATATTTAAAAAATTCACTGGACTGATTTCAATAGTACTCAAAAAGGTTAAAAAAATATTTCCAGGACTTTTTTTGATAGAAGAAAAATTACCGGAGTTATAGCATTTACAAAATTCCAAAAAACAAACGAAAATGAACATTTCAGGCCAAACAACGCACGATATAAAAAAAAGCAGAAGAAAAATGTGTATTTTTGAACATCCTACAATATTGTTAAAGGAATTTTTTTGTTTTCTTGAAAAATCGAAAATTCAAATTCTTATCGCACAAAAAAATAATGAAAAATAAAAAATTCCATTTTACGGCCAAACTATACAAGATACGAAAAAAAGATGAATAGGCCAAAATTTTACACTCAAGAAAGATCTAAACATTTGTCATGAATCACTGTTCGATGGGACGCGTAGGTTTTTGTTTCATTTGTAAAAGAACTGATTAAAGAATAAAATGAATTAAATTTTTGGACAAACGGCACAAACCACGAAAAAAAAATTAATTAACAAAAGTTCTTCACTCAGAAAAGAGCTACAAATTTTTATTAATTATTTTTTGTTAGGATGCGTAATTTTTGTTTCAATCGTGAAAAATAACATTAACAATAAAACGTTTTTTTTTTACGGCGCAAGGTACGAAAAAAGATGAATCGACAAAAATTGTTCAACCAAGAAAGATCTACAAATTTATTATAAACTGGTGTTATACAAATACATCTAAAATAAAAAAATTAACTTTTTGGAAGAACGATACATGCTACCATAACATTTTATCTAACAACATTTTTCGCGTAAATTACATTTACAAATTTTCTCAGAACTAGTTTTCGCTAAGATGTATATTTTCATTTCAAATCATAAAAAATAACATTGAACATGAACAAATTAAATTTATGGAAAAACGACACAATTCGCAATAAATAAATAATAACAAAATTGTTTTTTTCATAGGATGCGCTTTTTTTCAATTATAAAAACAAGACGAGCAATACATCTGTTTCTATTATTGATGCATATTCAGAATTGTAATAATATACATTTATTGAAATGATATGAAATTTTCACGGTAGCTGAGGATAAAATTAAATGCAAAATCAGGAACAAATATTTCAGTTATCATGATAAATACAATTTGTACTTTACTTCGCAAGATCTAAATAAATAATCAGAGGCTAACGTACATAAATAAGCTTGATATACATTTGATATAATAATTTTGAACATATAATGTAGAAAATTTCGCATTTTGGACAAAATCTAGTGCGCAGCACGTGGTACGTGATGAGAATGTATTCGTTAAAGCCAAAGGAGCTTCAACAAAAGACAATTCACAATCACCCAATTAGAGTTTTTGATGATTCGTTCTTTAATTTTAAAAGGTCTGCGTGAGATGCAACAGCCACGCGCCCTTGGCGCGCTCAAACTTCCCATGGAAGTGAGCTGCGCCCGAAGCGCGCGATGAGAATGTGCCCTCGATGCGGACAGATTTTTTTTTATTGTTAATGTTATTTTTCACGATCGGAACAAAAATTACTCATCCTATCCGAAAATGATCAATAAAAAATGTGTAGCTCTTTTCTGAGTGAACAACTTTTGTCTATTATTTTTTTTGTGGTTTGTATCTTTTGTCCAGAAATTTAATTCATTTTCTTCTTGAATCAGTTTTTTACAAATGAAAAAAACACTATGCGTCCCATCAAAAAGTAATCAGTAACGAATTTGTAGATCTTTTTTGAATGCACAATGTTTGTGTATCCATCTTTTTTCTTGTCTTGTATAGCTTGACCGCAAAATGGAATTTTTGTTTTTTAACTATTTTTTTGTGCGATAAAAATTTGAATTTTCGATTTTCGAAGAAAATTAAAGAAGGTCTCATAACAGTATTATAAGGTATCCAAAAAGAAACATTTTTCTACTTGTGACTTTTTTCATATCGTGCGTTGTTTCGCTTAAAATGTTCATTTTCGTTTATTTTTTGGGAACTTATAAATGCTATAAATCCGGTAACTTTTCTCCTTTCGAAGAAAGTCATGAGAATATTTTATTCGCCTTTTTGAAAATGATCAATATCTGTTCATAGAAATTTTAAATATTGAAAAAATGTGTTCTCAAAATTTTCTTAAATGTGCTCACTTTTTGCATTTTGATCCAAAATGGCTAGCTCACAAACTCGACCTTCATTTCAGGGCATTCGAAAAATATAATGCAGCCCAATACAATGCGTTAATTCTTTTGAAAGTTAACATGAAGATGTATTTTGAAGCGCTGATTCTTAAGCTAGCCTTTTTTTTCGTACCATCAATATTTTTGGAGATATCATATACGAATTATATCATGCAATATCGTGCAATATCATATACGAAATGAAAACATCATATTTCGCATGTGTTTTTCTGAAGAACGCGAAAAGATAGAACATTTCGCCTTCAGGTTCGTATTTCACAAAAACAAAAAAACATACTGAAAAGTCGCATCAATTATTGATAAACAAAATCTTGTTACCTTCTGTTACTAAAAGATTTTCTGTTGATAGAGCAATATTATATGCATGCCAGAGCGCGCGAATATAATATTAGTGTATATTATAAATAACAGGTTCACAATTTTAGTTAAAGTCCTTTTTTCGAAATTTTTCAAGTGTACCAGATATATTTCGGATGAAATGCACCCCTTCTTTCATTTCTGCATAAATTAGATAATTTTCCTACGCAAACAGGATTTGTTATTCCGGGCTCAAACATATGACAAATTGATCTGATTTAGATTCAGTATGAACCAATCTCGAAACCTGTCGCTCTTACTTTCTCGCTCGATCACCCTGTCTTTCAAAATAACATCTAATTTCCGAGATATTCATGTCAACAGAAAATTGACTAAAAATTGCAGTGTCAGAAAAAAACAGAATGAGTTCAAATAATTTAATTTTATATAAAAAATATCGTATAGTCTTATTCTGTAACAGTTACTTTTTATCAAATTTGATTAAACTCGATTAGAAGAGATAAGATATTTATTATAAGTTTTATTTTATTTGATGAAATATCATTTCTTCATTATTTGTCACCCTTAGGATAAATCAAATAGTTCATAAGAGTTATTAAAACTATATTTTAGTAAAATTACATGAACAAATTGGCGCGTTTAGTTAACTGGTTCCCGATCAGTTTATTACGGTAATGCTTCATTATCGGTAACGACGGATTCACGATAACCAAATTATACTTGGCTCTAAAAATGGAATCGAATACACGATATTAGCTCGTATTTTATGTTATGTGCCATTATTTATCTTAACAAAAATTACACATAGGAAACAACGGTTTAAATGAGCTTGAAATTATGTACGCGGAACTTCCTTTCGGAACAGACTGAATAATTAACGTCATCAATAACCGTATAATTATAATTGAGTATTTGATGATATTACCATTATGCCAACTTTATTACAGTAATTCAGTTATCAACATTTGAAAATACAGAGCTTTTCATATGAAATAAACTCTCATAATGTCCAATAATGTAATTTTATGATATAACACATTGAATTTGGCAGCGAGCTTTTGTGTGCATACCCTCTAAACTATTTACATTTTAAATTAAAAAAGATACTTCTTCTGTAAAAAATATAAACAATATTTTTATTTGAATGTGCTTTTATGAAATTGTTTCAAATTCAGAATCGTTTTTTAAGGCTTCTATAAGGCAACGTCCACTAATTACCGAAGGATGATTTTTGGAATTTTAGACTCCCTCCCTCTCCCCAGTGTGAAAAAATTTCGTGGCGCTTAACTGACACTGGCGCGCCACAGGCTGACTGCCCAGTGGCTAGACTGGGATGTAACACTCAGATCGACTAGTTTCTAGACAGATCGGCTATTTTGATAAAAAAATAATTAATAATTAAATGATATAATTATTTTTCATGCCATAAATGTCCAATATATTGATTTTGCAGCAGATTAAAAATATAAAAAAAGTTTTTATACACAAAAAAATGAAGAAATGAGTTTCCGCAAATCTCTTGTACATAAACTTGTTGTCGAACTTCTAATGTAACCTCCTATTATATTGTTGTAACTTTGTCCAGTCGCCTTAACACCTCGGCCATCTAAAAGTTAATTTTTTTTCATTTTTGTCGGATATGAATTTCAATTCATTATACATCCTTATAGTTATTTCAATAAAACATAAATCATTTTGAAACATTAAAAGTGCTTGATGAGTGAATGAATCATTGAAAGAAAATGAAGTTTGTATGATTTTACTTGCGATTAGGCTACGAACTAATAATTGTTTATTATTTCAAATAACTAATACGTTAGGCTTAATTATCATTTGCGCAATCAGTAAATTATTATTATGCTAATAAGCCATTTCCCTTTCGGGGTAGGCGTAAATTGCTCGGTTGGAAAATAGTACCCAGTGGGCACGAGATTTAAGAACGTAATTGAAACATTCTAAAAACGTTCCTTGGACGTGAAAATCAAAAGACGTTATTTGAACGTTTTAAAAACTGTCCTACGTCAGACCAAATAATGTTCTCGAAACGTTTCGTGTTCCAAATACGTCCTTGGAACGTCTCTGGAACATTGTATCTTTAAGGAACGTTATTCGCACTGACTTAGAACGTTTTTGAGCCGTTCTAATAACGTTCTTCAACGTTTGTGCCCACTGGGTAGGGATCTAGAATTCTCCTTGCTTAACTGACCGACTGACTTGGCCCCAACTTGGCTTCATTAATTTTCTAGTCTCAGCCACATTAAAATAAAAAATTGTTTTTAGAAATAAAAAAACGAGTAAAAAATCTATAAAGGTAAAATTGTTTATTTGAAAGAAACATTTCAAGAAAAACCTTATTTCTGAACCGGGACATGTCCATGTCTCGCTACCGTATAGTACAGTCGGTACGAATATGGAATTATGTATGGCCATTTAAGCATTTTTTGATGTGTTTTTATTTCTGAGAATGGAGCCTGCTCTACCGATAACCTACTTACCTTTATTTATGCGCCTATCTAACTCCCCATCTATTTTTCCGTCGTTAGTGAATAGGCTACCCGAATATAAATACTTGTCAACTTGTTCTAATCTCCCATCATTGAGGACAGCTTTGCACATTTTTTTCTCACTTTTTCCTTCGAACAGCATGATTTTTATCTTATTTACGACAATTTTGAGGCCCATGTTCTTCATGCTTGTATTAAGTTTATTCAACATTCTTTGCAAGTCCTCAATTGATTCTGCCATAACAATCTTGTCATCTGCGAAAGCTAACCCACGTACCTTGACTGTTTCGAGATCTACACCTTCTTCGTCGAAGAGGGCCATCCCTAGACACTTATCCATAAATATGATAAATAGCCATGAGGACATGACGCATCCTTGTTTCACGCCTTGCATGATATCAACCAGTCACTCGGTTTCCCATTTACCCTAACACTCGCTTTACTACCTGTATATATTGTTTTTATTGCTTGTAGGAGTTACCCATTGATTCCGTAGTCTTTAAGGACTTCCCAAAGTTCACTTCTTTTTACCTTGTCAAATGCTTTTATGTTCTCGTTTGTCGGAGGGGAACTTTGCCGGCCACGGCCGTAAAAGTATACTTTTACGGAGTGCGCGCATGCGCTTTTGGTCAAAGTGGCGACACTCTCCTGGCTCTCTCTTCTGACGCATGCGCGGTGGTTTTGCATAAAATACCGTGTGTCACTTCGCAGCAAACCTTCGGCCCCCTCGCACGCTGTTTGCTGTACTGCGTGCGCATATGTACGCCCCGTCCTGCAAACATCGGCCTCGGACGACAAAGACGTGGTTTGCTCGTCTTAAACTAAATATCTGATCTGTACAGGATCTTCCTGGCATAAATCCACTTCGGACTTCCTATATATTTTCTTTTGTAATTTTGATTACCCTACTAATAAGTATTTTTGTGTATATTTTACTTACTCTACTTAGTAAGCTGGTACCTCTGTAATTACTGCAGTTGCTTTTATCTCCTTTTCTGTATATCGGTACGATAATCGTATTTCTGCAATCGTCTGGGACTACTCTCATCTTGATACATAAATTTATTAATTCGCACAGCCTGTGAGGTAAGTACTTGCCACCGTATTTGGGCATTTCAGCGCTAATACTGTCTACACCAGCAGCCTCACCGCTTTTTAAGTTCTTAATTATATCTCTAACCTCAGTGCCACAGACTTTTCCAACTGGGTTTTCTAATGCATCATATTCTATGTCGCAGTTCTGTTGCCCTATATCTTCACTTCCTAGTAATTGTCTAAAGGAGTCTTTTAAAGCGTCTACTATCCCGTGTATGCCACGTAGTATTTCACCTTTGCTGTTTCTCATGCTGACAAACTCTGTACTCTTACCTTCCTTTATCTGATTATATAATAGTTTCACGGTTCCTTAAAATTCGTATTTCATTTTATTCTCTTCTTCGATTCTGATGTTATCCTTACTTTCCTTGACTACCATATAGTCGTTCAACTTTCCTATTTTTTGTCTGTAATCATTTTTAAGCCTATTTGTCTCCTCATCGCTAAGAACTATGATGCTCAGTGTTTTTTCTGTGAGCTTCTTTTTTTTCTTTTTGGGCTGCCTTAATTTCATCATTCCACCACGCATCGCCAGACTTTCTTCCTACCACTGCCGTACCACACACTTCAATCGCAGTTTTAGCAATGATATCCCGTAACAAAGTCCACGCGCTCTCTATATCTTTATTGCTTCCAAGCGGCTTCGAAATTGCCGTATCTATGCGTTCATTTATCTTATTCTGAAAATCTATTCGTACTTCCGGTTTCTGTAAATTTTCTACCTTGATTCGCGTTTGTTTCGTTTTTTTGGTTCTCTTTCTTGTTCATCCTCGCCCTAAGTTCATTTTGGAGACTAACAGGTAATGATCAGTATTGCATTCGGAACCCCTCATGACTCTTGTATCCTAGTTCTCTTAGCCTTTCATCCGCAATAACGAAGTCAATTATACTGCGGTTATTTCCTTTACACTAGGTGTAAGTGTGCATCATTTCATGTCGAAACCAAGTATTTGTAATAAATAGACCCTTCTCTAAGCATAAGTTAACTAACTTTCCCCCGTTATAATTTTTTCTTGGAACCCCCAAATTTACCTAGTACCCGTTCTGTATATGTATCCTAACGTTGGTCGCCGACCCATCCCTTTATATCTCCGAGCATAATTATTCTTTCACCTTGATCGCAAGTACTTATCGTATCATTCAAAGTGTCCCAGAAGGCGTCTTTGACTTCCCTCGAATACTATCAACTGTGGCGTAGCACGCTATTATGAATAACCTTTTGATTCCTACCTTCATTCTAGCCCACAACAATCTGCAAGATACAAAATCATGATCTGTGAGATACTGTTTTGCTCTTTCATTCATAATTAAACCGACCCCCTGACTACCATGTGATTCAATGATTCATTAACTACTCCTAACCATATTTCAAAACCGCCTTTCAATACCCCATCTATATGTTTCTACTTTCGCAACCCTTTTTCTTCATCTCAGGTATACATAAAATATCTAGTTTCCTTACGTGCATAATTTCTTGTAGTTCTCTTACCTTAAAATCATTCACTCCTCTAGCATTGAATAAATCAGATCCTCTAGCATTGAATAAATCTTTGAAAAAAAAAACAGTTTGTATGATTTTACTTGCGATTAGGCTACGAAATAATAATTGTTTATTATTCTTGTATTAAGATTTCGATCACCTTCAACCATTATTGTTTACTATCTTAAATATGTAATAGTGTACAATTGATTATTGCTTGAGCATTTGTCCAATTGTGTAATGTAATTTCCTAAATCTTTTATTAGAAAATGATTATTTTCTGAATTCACCTATGTAATTTTTGTTTACCGTGATTCTATCTAGAAACCAGCTAAAATCTGGACAATCTTTATATATTCAAATTCGTAACGAACTTCTAGAAAGTGCCAAGACTGGGAATAGACTGCAGAAAGTTTTCAATCAAACATGTAGCGAAACTAGACAGCGCCAGTGTAGCGCCAGCCTAGTATTGCGTGAATAGACAGGCTTGAGAAAAACGGTACTGGCTTTAGCATGATTGAAAACTGCCACGAAATTTTTCCACACGGGCTATTTTAAAGATTCGTCAGTTTAAGTTACCCCCCCCCCCCATATTAAGTAACATTTAATATTCTTGACACAATATATATCGACAATATATTAATTATTTTTGCTGTTATATCGAGATTTCAAAAGATTTTAAGGGATTCCAGAATATTTTAAGGATTTTTAAATCTTTTTGGGATTTCATGGGATTGCAAGGAACAGCCTAGTGCAATTTCAGAGAGAACATTTTATTTGTTCAAGGATTTCACAATATACTGAAGTATGTTCACGAATTTTCATGGATTTCCGAATTTTATAAAGGATTTCAAGAGATTTCGAGAAATTTCAAAAATTATGATTTCAAATATTAGGTATTTCACGAAATTTCATGAGAGGTGTACACCAAATTTTAAGAATGGTTAATTCTTCGACTCTATATTTATTGGACGTGTGCAGTATGAAATATTACATAATAAAATAAATATTGAATTAAGAGTAATTTCAACGGCAAAAACAGGTTTCAATTAGCATATTTTTAAGACTTAAAAAATGTTTCGGACCCCCTCTTAAGAAGAGGTTCATAATATTTTTCCGGAACCTCTCTCACCATCAAAAAAAGCTTTACGTAATTAATGGACGCTCCGTAATAGTTTTGTAAAATTCCTAAATGTTTTATAAAACTAAACAACTTTGAATTTTTTAACTCAAAATTCTTCAAGTTTGAACGCCTCCCAGTCAAAACTTGTTAAATGTTGAACTCAATCAGATAGAAATTATGCAATTTTGACTGTTCTCAGTTGGAGAACCAAAATTTTAAATCTCGCTAACTTAATTGAATTAAAACTAAAAAATAAAATAACTACGCAGGCTTCTGCTTTGAAATTTACTTACTGACATCGAAAATATTCGCACGTTTCTGTCTGTGCATAATTGGTTTGAGTAATAATTTCTTTATCATAATATTATAATGTGTAAATTGGGTTTTAATATGTTATTTTGAAATAAATGCAGATTTATATAGTGTAATCTCATAAAAGAAGTAATCAGCTGAAGATAGAAATTTCAGTATGCAGTAATTTGTGCTCCGGACTCTTTTCTTCTAATAATAAGATCTCGCCAAAAATTTATCTACTACGTAAAAGTCGGCCAAGTTCAATGTCAATTGTGTGCAAATGAATATTGTGTATTAAAAATTGGCCAAGTAATTAGAAACAAAAATTAGCTTCAGGTCTTCATTTTATCTTTCTGAGAATTTGACGTTGGTCTCGAGCCTCTTCCTACCAAAATATCAATTTTTAAAATAGCCGAAAAGATTGCGCAAGATATTGCATTGGAATTTATTGGTAGGGATTCATTTAGCCTAAATTTCAATTTCACTTAGGGAAATTTAATTTTCTACTACACGAATACCTGCCAATTTATCAATTGCCTTCTATTTAAGACATTGCGCAGAACATTTTTATTTCAGAATTATTTGAATACTCACCTAGAAAATTTTTAAACTATTTTGAAACTATTTTCCTTAAAGAATCCTGCAATTTTTAACTACTTTCTGAGAAGAGTACAGACTCTTTTCCACGAAAGTAATATTATGTTCTCGATTTCAGGTCACAGTTGGCTTATTTCATAGAAGTTATTCTTAATTCTCTTTTAAATCAAAGTCACTCGGCGCGTCGGTCGGTTATTAGATGCTGTGAAATGTCGTTTTTTGTTCACTGGGTGACACTCTCCTCATTTTATGTCGAAACGGCTGAAAAACGAGATAAAAGATCTACTTCAGTCACGATATCTTTTTTTTATAAAGATGAGTCAGAGAGCAGTGGTGAACATTATTAGTTAGAGAATACACAGTACTTGACATGCGACCGGCGTAATAATTAACAGTAGATTCGTAATCGAGTAATTTCGTCCTGATCTCCAACCAACATCCATTGTTTGAGCGCGGACGTGCATTCATTATACCTACCTCCTCACCCTTATAATTTCCCCTTTTCAATTTTAATCTCTATTTTATCAGATGCCCCGTGAGCTCATATATGTTTCATCAATCACTTCATTTTTTCATCTCGAATTTCGATTCTTCCAACGTTTGAGGGTCGTTGCCATAGAGTCGAAAAAAATTCGATTCGAGCAAGCGTGTGCTCGGATGTCGAATTTTCCGACAGACTCAAGCTGTGATCGAATCGAAAAAATCCGAATCAAATCAGCGCGTGAGTCAACAAAATTCGAGCGGACTCTGCGTGTAAGTTATGAGTCAGATTTTACGAAAGTAACTCAAGTTTCGATTGAGTCGAATTTCTTGAACTAATTCCAGCTGTGATCGAATCGAAAAAATTCGAAACCACTTAGGGCGTGAGTCATAAATCGAATTTTTGTACCGGCTCAAGCTATGGTCCAATCGGAAAAGTTTGAATCGACTCAGCGCGTGAGTCATGAGTTGAATTTTATGAAAATAACACAAGTTTAGAATTTCGAACCTATTATCGAACTGATTTTCGAACCTAATTACAAACCGAATTTCAAATTGACGCTGGCTGTGATCCAATTTAAAAAATTCAAATCGACTCAGCACGCGAGTCATGAGTCGAATTTCTCGAAAACGACTCTAATTCAGATTGTTGAGTTTTATTATTTGCAATTAAATTTATCAAATTGTTTTTTGTTTTTTTTCAAAGTTACTAAATTCGGTGAACGCAGTTGTATATATCATGCATAAATAAATGTATTTATTAGACTACTTATTTCTTCCGTGTAGAAAATTATCGGGGTAGACTTGCGTTCAGTTATGGCATTATCTAGATCGTCTAATATAGACGGTCTTTTCGTACCCTAACCGCGTGCTAACTAGCCCGATATGATCACAAAATTTTCTAAGTATCAAACCCAAATATCTTCTTGTATATTTTCACAAATAGACAGAGTGTTCAAAACTGCCAAAGGCGAAAAATTAACATTGCATAACATGAATTTTCTCCTTATCACCGAGTGAGCCACTGTTTATTTATATTAGATAAAAATTAAGACATATTCTGAAAAGGTTTAAAAACACCAAATTTCAAATAATTATAACAGAAAAAAAGTGTTGTCTGAAAACTACTCTTTTTCTAAAAAATATATTGCTGCCTTTTTTAAAATACACAAATATTAATTTCAGTTATATATTTTTTTTCTTTCATAAATTTTTTTTTCTCTGCTCAAGGTTGTGTTAATTTGGTTATCCCAAGAACCGATTCATTTATATTCTTCGCCTTATGCGTCGATTCAAGAAAATTCGAATCAATCAAAAATCAAAAATTTCAAAAATGCAATCCATTTTTGCGTAACTCTTACGGTCTATGAGATATTTGTAATTGAAAATTGTATTTTTCATTTACAGCGCAAATTTCACGTTGAATTCGACGTAGAACTGCTACGTGATCGACTCACTGACGCGTTGAATCAATTCAGACTTTTCTGATTCGATCACAGCTTGAGTCGGTTCGGAAAATTCTACTTTGGAATACCTCGAGATGTCGGTTCTGAGTCGACTCGAATTATTTTCCTCATCACTAGATTCGTTGCCAATTAGTTGATAAGAAAAGGCAAAATGCCGAAAGCTAGAAATGATGAAAATTCAAAATGAAGATATCAAGAGACGCGTTTGTTAACCAATGTTTCAATTTATCACATTAAGTTTTTTGGAGAGGAAATATTTTTTTTGTAATGTGTTCAATCCGTAATATATAGAATGCAAAATTGTATCAGCTTTATGCCTCCTTGACTATGTATGAAAATATGAGAAAGATGTAAGGCTGTTATGGGCTCTTCTTGAATAATGATAACGTTAATATTGCATCTCTTTGCTGAGACTCCAGCATTTATTAGCAGCCTCGTGATTCTGACTCTTTTCATACCGTTTGTTTTACTTCAGCTTCTACTTTTTGTCTCCTGCTGTCGTTCGCCTCGAAGGACTTTTGCGAAGTTTTAATAAAACTCCACTCTTGCTGGTCCTTGGTTATTCACTATTTATCTCTACTCTTCTTTCTGTTTCCTCTGAGAACGAAACAAAAAATCTACAAAGTTGCGTGAACGACTTCGAAATAATTTTATACGACGGTAAAGTGGAAATATTAAGCTATTGCAAAACGAAAGACTGGTCTTGAAAAAAAATTAATTATACTTTCCTGAATACCAATATTATTAATGACAGTATTGCTTGAGAGAAAGAAGATGATCATTCATGGAAAAACTTTCGAACACATAAAAATTGTTTATTTAACAAATCGTATCTCGTGGCGATTTCTTTTTGCGTTTTTAATTTGTTTTAAATGGTGTAAAATTAATGAATACTCATTTCGTTGATAAAACTATTATCCACGATTTTTCCAATCTAATGTATTTAGAAAAGTTTTTTATAAAATGTATATTTTCAATACTTTTTTCAATTATCCAACATCCTCTCTCATGCATATCTGGATCCCTCCGAAATAGCTTAGGCTTGATGAATGAAAAAACTTCTAAGCTTTTTCCTTAAAGCAATCCTAATTTTTATTTCCTTTGTGGTTTTTCGGTATATTTTCATTTAAATCACTGTAAATTTGATAATATAAATTCAATAGTTTGCCATCCAAGAGAAGCATCTAACAGTTGAATGTAATTTATCACTGAAAAGGCTTTCAAATCTTTTGAATCAGGTGCAAAAATACAGTTAATTTTAATTTCCTCCTTTTCAGTGCATGCCAATAAATAGTCAAAACAAGAATGGTAGTGCGACAAATTCAATGCAAACTTTAAACAAAATTTAATGTTCTCATGTTAATAGTTTAGGAGATATGACTTTTAAAAGTTATTTTATAATTGAGAAATTATATTTAAAAAGAATTCAGTTAGTTTCGTGTAGTTTTTAAATAAATGTTACACTTATATCAGCGAAAGTATACTAAATCTTTCAGAGCTCTGAAAAAACAATGCTCATCCTCTGATAGGTCTAAATTTATTGTTTCTTGAAAACTAAACTTCCAAGTGATCAGGATATTTTTTTTTAAACAAAATAGTACTAGTTAACTAAAGTTTTTCTTCTGAAGTAATAAGCCGATTATTTTCATTGAAAACCTTAGAAGCACCTACAGTTTAGAACTAGTAAAAAAGAGCAAAAAAGCCAAAATTGTATTAATTTCTGTTAAAGGGAACGCTTTTTACGTTAATATTTTTCTAAATAGTAAAAATAGGACTAAAATTAAATTATTTTTGAGGTCAATTTTTTGATAAAAAATCAGTTCTAGAAGTCATATCTCATAAACTGCTCGGAATAAAATATTCAATTTTGTTTTAATTTTGCATGGAATATTGTGCACTTTAATTTTTGTTCTGACTATTCACGTGATAATTAGGCGTGCAATGGATTGAGAAAGAGAAATTTCAAATAAACTTGATTTTTATAACTGTTTTAAAAGATTGTAAAGCTTTCTGAATGTTAGTGGTTTATTTTGAATTCCAAATGAAAGGGAGATGAAATTTAATCAAAATAATTTGTTCCGAATTTTTTGAATAAACAATTTATTTTCAAAAGAGAATGCAACGAGCGGAATTGTATAGAATATTTCAAAGAATAAAATGAGCGATACAACCCTTGATTATACCAGTAAGAATTCAATTTCCATTGATTTCAAGAAAAATATGCTAAACAACCCGCAAAAAAAATTAAAAACTAAGATTACCTAAACGCAAGCTTTTTTTCTCCAAAATAATCATAAACCAGTCCATATTTTGTATAATAGGCACTCAAAATAAAGTACTTTTTTCGAGTCTTTGAAAAAATTTAACAAGATAACGGAAACTTTGATTATTTCTAGAAGATGGGTTGAAGTTCTCATAATCCAAAATTCCTGTTACCGAAATTTATCGAAATTTGACAACTTTCTACGGTTCGTCCGTTTCCGTGATAAATGTAATTGGTACTGCTCAGAATGTGAACAAAAATTCCGGAGTTCCGAGGTTACGAAGTTTGATATAAAAAAGGTTTTCTCCGCCTATCGATATGTTAATTTAGTCGCTCAAACCTCCCCCTCCCATACGTTCCTACCTCTACTCCACCTACATTCCGCGATTTCCCCTTCCTTTACTTCATATTTCGCCCTTACCCCTTTCCCGACATTTTCTTTCTCTACTTTCCACTTTCCTTGCTTCTCTAATCCCTTGCTCTGCTATCCAACCCCAGCCCTTACTTCTCCCCTTGTCATCCTCATTGCTAATTATTTCCTCTACTTCACCTCACCTACACTTGCTCCTCCTACTCCCTCTCCCTAATTTTCTCTCACTTCCCATAATTTCTCCCTGTTATCCTCCCCAAATTTCCACTCATTTTTTCCCTCATATCCTCTACTTCACCTCTACTTATTTCCCCTACTTCCCCACTCCTTATTTTCCCTGATATTCATAATTTACCCTTATTTACCCTACGTTCACTGCCTTCCTTTCTCCTTCTTTCCCCTGCATTCTCTTCACTCATTTCCCCTCGCTTTCCACACCCCCCATTTCCCTGCTTCCCTTCCCATAATTTCCCCTCACTTCCCCTCCTCGCGAAAAAGTACGACGGACGGAAGGATGAACGGGCGGACACCCGAACGATAATATAAGGACTTCTGCTCGGGGCTGCGAAACCCTAGAAATGTCGTAATATCATATAACACCATATTCCAGCAGACAAACAAATGATTTTTTTCACTTTCTGATCAGTATACTAAATACTCACCTTCTATAATCTATAAACTTGGAAAGGACCTTTATAAGCACCTTTACGTTGGAAAAAATAAATTTATGAGCCTTCAAGAATTTAGTAACACACAATGGGGCAATATGATAAAAAAATGTTAAAATACAATTCTGGCTAGAATATTCAATTCATTTCAATTTTTTTTTTAATTAAAGACAAATACATTTTTCAAATTATTTTAGTTTTATATTGCAGCGAAAAAAATTAGCTTTGGTTATTTAATCATAAAGTTCGAATGCAATGTTCATTTTCATAAAATAAGGTTGCAATAATATTACGTAAGCTATTTAGAATTAGTGATAATAATGTGCAATCAAAAGGAAAAAGTTTGCAAAGCACGAATTAATATAATCAATTATGAATACACAATTTTTGTATTAACAATTGTATTTTGAAGAAGCTTTGAATTCAGTTAAAACTCTATACGGAATCGTATTTTGAACTTTTATTTACCATGTTGACCCCACTATGCGTTACTCAAACTTTGAAGATCCATACCTTTCCTTTCCCCAACGTGAAGTTTGTTCTAAAGTTTTTCGAAAATGTCTGAACCTCTATTATACAAATAAACGAACAGAAAACAGCGACGCTGTGGCCCAAAAATCGCCCTTATTGGTCCTCCTCCTCTAGCAAAGGCTCCTTCGAATTCTCTGAATTACGTTAAATGTCGGTAAGTGTTGGTAACAGAAATATATTTTAAGTGCTCACCTACCTTTCAGGTTACTATTAATAATTTGAAATTCAAAGAAAAAGCTTTTTGAAAACTTTCCCGTGCTATTTATATGTTTCATAAGAGGTTCTTTTACCTTGAAAAGAAGCAAAGAAGAGATTTTGAGGATTTAAACTTGAATAAAGTATATATGTTATGGAGCATACTGAGGATTATAAACTGCATGGAGTAATACTTTTGCGAAGCATGAGTACTCGACCTCAATCCACTTGTAAATTCAATTCGTACAGGCAGATTGTTCCAGCAACTGCCACTTCGTGCTGTCCATCATACAATCTTTATGAAGTCCCATCCACAAAAGTCACGCGAATTGAATACTACCCTGTTCATTACTACGATTGCAATTAACGTCACTTAATTAGCATGATGAAGAGGGTCCTCGTGATGCTCTCATAATATTTTCAGTTACCCAAATCATTTTGATCTTTATTCTAGATCTAAAAGGACTGCAGTAGAATGAGAAATGTATTTGTTACATTTGAATTTTAATAAAAAATGCACTTTGTCCCATTCATTTTAAATGAGACAATAAAAAGCTATTATTCCTTTCAAGTGGGCATTTTTTAGGACTCTACATACAATACAGATTTCAAGAGTTTCTCATTTAAATTTCAATTAGCTTTGCAATCGTCATAAAGTGTAATCACATTTCTAACTATTAAATTATGTTTCATGCCGAAAGAGACAGTCAATTTTATTATGCAAAATATTTCCAAATGCAACAATGTTGTATACGAGCATTTCAGATGATTATTATATTCTATTTTTCCCCAACTGCTTATTCATAAGTTTCAGAGGTAGATAAGCGAAAATTCATAACATATATTGTTTGAAAATTTGGTAAATTCATTCTTTTCGATTCATTAAAACTATGAGATACAGATTATTTTACCTGAAAAATATACTAAACACGCGTCAAATTGAGTTATTTATTTATTTCCGTTTAGTTTATTTTTTCGCACTTGAATACAAGAGACATTTCATTTGTAAAGTTTATCCTGCATTTTTTGGCAAGCAGAGTTGGCAGTTTGATGAGTTTTTAACGATTCTGTCAGTAAATGTCGGTAACAGTAATCCGTATTCCGAATGCAGCCTGAACATTTACGTTCAGAGTTCTTAACCATTTTCTGTCAAAATGAATTTAGATTAAAATACAGTTCAAAATTTTCTCCGATTTATGTCTAAATTTGCGCTCATATAAGAAAGACCGTTTTATGGGAGCTTAAGACAGTTGTCGTGCCAAAAATCAGGTCTCTGGGAGAAACAAAATTTTCCCATATTTTAGGAAATTGAATGATATTACAAGTAATTTCTTAGGAAAGAAAAAAATTGATTTTTTGTGCAAAAATAAAGTCTTGAACTCACAAAAAATAATTATCTTAACAATCGTCTTTGTAATTGAATTTATGGTCCCAGTCGCTTCTTACCAATTTTTATAAAATTGTTGGATTTTAGGAAATTATAACATTTTTTTCAGAAAAAAAACCTTCCCTACAACTTTGCTGTTTCCAATTTTGAAAATAAGTGAATAATATTCTAATATAGTTATTTGTTTCAAAACCTTGTTCTTTGCCCACAAAATTCTTGATAAAATTATAGCTATGGAAAAATTTACTTTCAAAATTGAAACCATTGGAGTTGCAGAGCATATTTTAGCTGAAAAAATAAGGCATCAATTTTTGTCATTGAAAAATACGAAATTTTATTTGATGTGATATCATCCGTAATATTATTTTAATTTGTAAATTATAGAAAACCTTTATTTTAGAGATATAATTTTTGGCCCGACAATAATTACCTTAAACCTTTATTATGACCAGAATTTTTTACATTCTCATTCTGATGAGAAGGTATTAGTTCTATATAAAATTTGACTTTATCGGATTTCATTAAATCTCCAGGTTTTGAGAACTCCTGAGTCAGAAAAAACGATTTTTACGAAGGTGTCTGCTTGTCTGCGGTAGTATCGTGTAGGCACGATAACCTTCGAAAGATTGATCGGATTGGATTGTGCTTTGGCACACCTTTTTGTGGCCTGCAAAGAAAGAACGAGTTCGTTAATCAGCTATATTGGATGAAAATTCGAACAGTGAGCAAATTTTGAAAATTTTTGAGACCACTTTTTTTTAAGTTTTGAAAATTCTATATACGGTTCTTAGTAGTTGGCAAAAAGACAAACAAAATATCCCAATGACTTCTTCAGATGAAGAAAAATTAGCGGAGTTACAGCATTTTAAAAATTCCAAAAAACAAACGAAGCTGAACATTTTGAGCCGAAAAACGCACGATATGAAAAATAGTCAAGGGGAGAAAAACGTTGCTTCCTGAACACCCTTTAATATTTTCATGACAAATTTTTGAATTTTTTTGAAAATCAAAAATTCCAATTTTGATCTTACAAAAAAAATAATTAAAAATAAAAAATCCATTTTGCTGTGAAACTATGCAAGAAACGAAAAAAATGAATCGCCCAAAATTGTGGCCCTAAAATGATCTACAAATTGTTTGGCATTCAGTTTTTGATATGACGTGTATTTTTTGTTTCATTCGTAAAAATCATAATTGAAAATAGAAAAATTAAATTTTTAGACGAATAACACAAGCTACGAGAAAAATGACAAAGACAAAGTTTGTTCATCCAAAGAAGAGGTACGAATTTTTTATGAATCGTGTTTCGATAGGATGCGTAGTTTTTGTTTTATTCGTGAAAATAACATTGACAGTGAAAAAATCCAATTTTTAGAAAAACAATGCAACATACGAAAACAGATGAATGGACAAAAATATTGTGCATTCAAAAAAGATTGACAAACCTGTAATTAATTTTTGTTGTAAGAATATATTCAAAATGAAAAAAATCAATTTTTTGAAAAACGGAACATGCTGAAATAACATTTTAACTAATAAAATTTGTCGCCTAAATTATATAATTATTCTTCATTTGAAATAAAATACAAATTTATTAATTTATATATGAAGAACATACAAAACGAAGTACATAGTGCGCGATCAGTGTATTTCGAAGCGCGAAGCGCGACGACCAAATCGCGCGCCGTAAGTGCGCTCAAACTTTCTTGTTTCTATCATACGGTGCACAGAACCGAGCGTGAAACGCAAGGTTCGAATGATTTTCAAATCAAATATCGAGCGCGAAGCCCGAGTGTCTGGATGAGAATGTATTCCTTAAGATCGATGGAACCTTGAATGAATAAACTTCCTTTTCAGTCTTAAATAAAAACAAATTTAACAATCACTTCATATGTAGAGGTTTTGATAATTTTATAATATTTGCAAATAAACTTTTTCTTTTCATCTAAGTCGAACACGAAGTTCAAAAATCTAGAGGAACTGAGCATAATGCGCGAGGTGAATACATAATCGAGCTCGAAGCGCGAGATCCAACAGTCGAGCGCCCTAGTCGCGCTCAAACTTGCGAGCGAAGCGAGCTATGAGAGTCTGCCCGCGAGGCGGACAGATTTTTTTAAATCAGATTTTCGAAATTTCCTTGCAAACAACGGAAATACGAAAAAATGAGACGAAAAAGTTGAGTCCTTTCAAAATACTCCGTATTCGTAAAACTTACAGACAAAATAAAAAAAAAAAATATTTTTTTGTAAAATCAAATTTTCATGTTTATGCAATTCAATAAATTTTTGTGATGAGAATTTCAAAAAATTTCTTGCGAACAATCATGATATCGCAATAGAGTAACCGTTTTTATAGAACTATCCGGGAGCATCAAACTTTTTTGTTAACAATTTTTCTTATCTTTCACTGTTTGCAAGTTAAAATTAAAAATTCGATTTTTATTACATTTTAGGCGTCCCAAAACGAAGATAAAGTTCGTCTATTACATCAATTAAAAAAAAATTGAATAATTTGAAGCATTTTTTGTGGATTTTTGTGGATGGAATAATTAATTAAATGAACTTCTTTCTCGTAATTTTGTATTATTATTGATTTCAAAAATTTAATATTTCATTTAATAGTTGAATTAATTTTCATAAAAAATATATCGAAAAAGATATCCTTTTCTCATATTTCATTTCATTTTGTTTACATCGTTTTATTTTTCAAACAAAATCGCCTGTATAACCTGATTGTTGCCCGAGTGTCTCAATGAGAATGTAATCGGCAAAACCGCAGGTGCTGTAAGAACATTCGTCAGAGTTAAATTGAAAAATAATTTAGTTCTGATTTGGTTTTTGATTTAATTTACAGTATTTATGATATTTGAAAACCTCAAGTCAAAATGCACTACTTTTTTTTTGAAAAATAATTACAAAGCACGGTGAGTCTCAACCACTTTCAACCTAAAAGTCGGTGGCGCTGCTAGCCCTAAAGGTAGGGTTACCAGACGTCCGCTTTTCAGCGGACATGTCCGCTTTTTTTGTCCCGTGTTCGCTTGTCCGCTTTTTATGTGAAATGTTCGCTTTTTTCTCGATCAGACCGATGAACTATAAGGTTTTAAATATTTTCATCTTTTCAGTATGGATGTAGCCTATATGAATGAAATGGAAATGTACGAATATATTTTTTATTTTGTTTTAAATTCCATCCAAACTCTAGGTAGAGTATAATATGGTTCGAGAATCACCAAATAAGTTACGCTCTTTCAAAATTTTTTTTTTCATTTATTTTTATTTTTTACATTCTCATTCTGATGAGAAGGTATTGGTTTTATGTAAAATTTGACTTGGTCGGTTTTCATCAAATCTCCACGTTTTGAGACCCCCTGAGCTAGAAAAAAAGGTTTTTACCAAAGTGTCTGTCTGTCTGTCTGTAGGCACGATAACTTTCGAAAAAATAATCAGATTGGGTTGTGCTTTGGCACACTTTTTTAGGGCCTAAAAAGAAAGAACAAGTTCGTTAACCAGCTATTTCGGATGAAAATTCAAAAAGTGAGCACATTTTGAAAATTTTTGAGAACACTTTTTTTGAAGATTTGGAAATTCTATGGACGGTTATTAGTAGTAAGCAAAAAGAGGAAAAAAATATCCTAATGACTTTTTCAGATAAAAAAAAAATTACCAGAGTTATAGCATTTTCAAAATTCCAAAAAACAAACGAAAATGAACATTTTAAGCCGAAAAACGCACGTTATGAAAAAAAGTCAAGAGAAGAAAAACGTTGATTTTTGAACACTTTACAATATTTTCATAACAACTTTTTGAATTTTTCAAAAAATAAAAAATTTAAATTCTGATCGCACAACAAAATAATGAGAAATCAAAAATTCCATTTTTCTGTGAAACTATGCAAGATACGACAAAAGATGACTGGACCAAAATTATGCAACTGATAAAGATCTACAAATTTGTTATTATTCACTTTTTGATATGACGCGTAGTTTTTGTTTTATTCATAAAAAACAGCATTGAAAATAGAAAAAATAAATTTTTAGACGAATAACACAAGCTACGAAAAACATGACGGACACAACATTTGTTCATTCAAAGAAGAGGTACAAATTTGTTATCCATCATGTTTCGATAGGATGCATAGTTTTTATTTTATTCGTGAAAATAACATTGACAGTAAAAGAAATCAAATTTTTGGAAAACTTTGGAAAAATCAATTTTCGTTGTAAGAATATATTCAAAATGAAAAAAATAACTTTTTTGAAAAACGGAAAATCTAAAATAACATTTTAACTAACAAAATTTGTCGCCTAATTTATATAATTATTCTTGATTTGAAATCAAATACAAATCGCGAAGCGCGACGCCCAAATCGCGCGCCGTAAGTGCGCTCAAACTTTTTTGTTTCTATTATACGGTGCACAGAACCGAGCGTGGAACGCAAGGTTCAAATGAATTTGAAATCAAATATCGAGCGCGAAGCGCGAGTATCTGGATGAGAATGTGTTCCTTAAGGTCGATAGAACCTTGAGTAAATAAATTTCCTTTTCAGTCTAAAATAAAAACAAATTTAAGAATCACTTCATATGTAGAGGTTTTGATAATTTTCTAATATTTGGAAATAAACTTTTTCTTTTCATCGAAGTCGAACACGAAGTTCAAAGATCTAGAGGAATTGAGCGTAAAGCGCGATGTAAATACGCCCGAGCGCGTAGCGCGAGGTGAATACATAATCGAGCGCGAAGCGCGAGATAAATCTATGATCGAGCGCGAAGCGCGAGATCCAACAGTCGCGCGCCCTAGGCGCGCTCAAACTTGCGAGCGAAGCGCGCGATGAGAATGTGCCCGCGAAGCGGGCAGATTTTTTATTATTTCAAATGTTGAAAAAAAAATTCTTTTTGTTCATTTTTTAAACGGGGGGGGGGGGAGTGTAGTATCCGCTCTTTTCACTCGGACCATCTGGTAACCCTACCTGAAGGGGGCCCTGTATCAAAATTGTTTGGAGGGCTCCTTTTAGGAAAATACACAAGGAGCACCGAGTTCCGGGCCCCCCGAACTTCGGGGTCCCCGTGTCACTGATACGGCTGATAGGCTGATAGAGGAGTAGCTACGCCCCTGCTAAAAGTTGTTGAACCCAATGTCTTTTTACAGAAAGCCTCTTTCTGACAATTAATGATAAAGGCACATTCACAATATTAGAGAGACTTAAATTCAGAAAAAAAATTGAAATAAAATTCATCCAATATTTTTTTAGGTTAGCTTCTTTAGTTTAACAGGAAATTAAATCAATATTTCGCGAAATACTTTTTTAATGTAATAAATTCATATCCTGCAGGTACTTTTGTTAAATAAATATATACTTTCTATCAGCATAGAATAAAATTTGACTTATTTCAAAAGAGGTTTTATACTATTTTTCTACAGATGTTTCAAATGTTTCAAAAGTATAAAAAATTAATAAACAATGAAGAGAGTCTAGTGCAAAAATGCTTCATTAACCTCAATATCGAAAAACGCTTTTCTGGTATAAAAAACCTTCACAAAACGCACAGTTTTTAATTCAAACGATTCTTTCATGACAGTGTCCTTTACTCAGTTTTTAAAGTGGAACAACACTTTCTAAACAAGAATTTGAAATTTTTGTAATGAATAATTGGATTTAACTTATCTCAAAATGGGCTGGTTACCTTTTTTCTTTAAACAGTCGAATCGTTTGAGTACTATCGAAAAGCGATAAACAATCAATAAAATTCAAGTACAAAAACGCTTTATTAACCTTGATGACAGAAAATATTTTTTTCTACACAAAACCCCCCATAAAAGATACAGGTTCGAAATTACCAAACTTTTTTATGCTAATTTTTTACTCAGTTTTTAACCGTGAATAACACTTTCTGAACAATAATTTATAATGCGTAATATTGCTTACTGTTCGTGCCAGATAATACAAATTCTTTAACTTCCATAACACAGGTACAATGTCTTCGTTATTATGAATTTAAAATATAAGAATTTCAAAAAATTGAAAAGGTATACAGAAAATTTAATTAGAAAAAAACATCTTACTCACTTTGTTAGTTTTGTGACCTTTCTAACAATTTTCCTATACATTTAAAACACTAAGGCAATCCTCGTCAAAATTTAAAAATAAAATTTGAATATCTGAAGTAATTCAAAAACCACAGATATTCGTAAACAAATATTGCCTTTTTGCAAAATTATTTCTCACAATTTAAATACTCAGAACTTTCTGTAAATTTTGTTCTCATAAATCTAAGTTCAAAGTTTATTCAGCCAGTGGATATTTAGAATGTCTTTCAGAACATCCTGATACGAATTTCAAAGAAAATGTCTTGAAATTATTTCCGGATTCGACCCTGTTTTTCCCTTATTTCTATTGCAGTACAAATAAAGGACTAATTGCAGTTTGACATTCTTTCTCACGGGATGAAAAAGTAAAAAGAATTAAATGACGATTTCAATTGAAGAACTATTCGCCATCATAGACAAATCCTAACTGAAAAAACAATTCCATTGAGTTTATTGCGCTCATCAACACTGCCTCTGGCTCCATTGCTCTGATGGTATTCTCCCTTTCCTCTTCTGTCATTCATTTTTTCTCCTTTTTCTAATTCTCCTGGCATGTCCTAATCGTTATGACTCGTTAGTCCGCTGTATGAAAACGTCGTTGACTACAGGCTCTTTTCGACCCGATTCATTAGGCCCAATTATAAAGAAGCCGGCTGCTTCGTTCATTTGAAGACTCTGTCATTCCATGTCAGCTTTGTTTCACGATTCAATAATGTCGACAAGCGTGTAGTCTGAAAGGTTGCAGATCGATATTCCATTCCTGAGAAACTGGGAAACTGGAAACCGAAGACTGACAAGAAAGTTTCCAATGACATCACTATGGAAGGATGTAGTCTATTTATTGGTGATACTAATCGTACGCGACAAATATAGGGTACTTTGTAACTTTAGATGACGTCTTTTCTTCCTTATTCTTCTCTTGCTCTCTAAGAATTCGACCCAGTTATGTTAAAGGCAATCTTAACTCAAACATATCTGCTTCACTTAATTCTCATCAGTCATTTATCTGAATTTAATGAATATTGATTACTTTCAAAGCTGCAGATTTATGTTCCTTCAGAAATGACAAAATCTATGTAAAGTGTCTTGTCAATCGTTTATCTCTAATTCGACTGTCCCGAAAAATAAGTCACTAACCAATTTTTCCGAAAACAGAACGTATCAACTACATTATGCTTGTCTAGTTTTTCGTTTCTCTATTTAAAAATATATAGAGATACGACACTCTAGCGAAGTAAAATATAGTTGATACACTCTGTATACGGAAAACTTTGTTAGTGACTTATACTTCGGGACAGTCGAATTAAAAATTCAAATTTTCAAGTGAATTTACTACTTTTGGCCTATTTTGGACTTCGTACCACCTTGTTAATGTCCGTAGTTTTGACCTTGCCCCATGAAAATACCGTAGCCCAAAATCCTCTTAAGAAATGGGAAATAATATGATTTTTCACAAAAATAAAGGAATAAATACTAAAAATTAAATATATGTAAATACAATATTGATTTCAATATGAAACGCTTCAAATTCCTAAGATTTCAGTTTGAAATATATTGCTTTTTCAACAAAATATTTGTATTTTCAACCAAAATGAATTTCTGCCTGTCTGGTTTCCTGTCTTGACGGTGACCAGATAGTGTTGCCTGGGCCTGGCTGAAACTGTTACGTATTCTTTGGCTAGAATCAGGCCTGACTGTCTGCTCAGCCGATAGTTATTGGCTGCTGAGCAGCCCGAGTAAAAATCATAAGTATGGGAGTGATCAATCATTGACTTCCCAAAGTATAAAAAATGTATGGTAAATGAGACGATCCCATACTTCAGGTATATTGAAATAGTAAAGATAAAGTATGGCTGAAGTATAGCTGAAGTATGGCTGAAGTATAGCTAAAGTATAGCTGAAGTATGGGATGTACCTTATCTATACTTATGTATAGATGAAGTAATGATTATACTTCATTTATACTCAAGTATGGCAGAAGTATCGAACATAGAATTGCACTCGTTTGTTCTTCAAGATACTCTAGCAACGTGATAAAACATAATGGATCATAAATGACAGCTCGTCCAAAAATTTGAAAAGTTCGCGATTCAAGTGATTTCGTAAGCCAACTATATTTTGAATATTGATAGTGAGGATAAACAATATACAACGGATATACAATGGACTACTACTACTACTTATATGACTCTTATGTCATATATATTGGTGAGAGATCCAGAATCTTTTATTCCTAAACATTATATTGATAGCATAAAAAGGTTTAATAAAATTGTTACTTAGGTGAAATGCTTAGTGTTAAATTTCATGAAGTTAAACAATTTGTGTTACAATATTAACATTTCACTTATTGGCATTTTACTTATTTTAGAATTTACAATCAATATTCTTTGACATTATGAAAATCATGATTCTGAATCTCTTTTTTCATGTATTTCAGATAATTGATTATCTCCCATCAGCAACGATACGGCTATACCTACTATAGCCATACTTTTCCTATACTTTAGATATAATCTACATACTTGAGCTATACTTAAAATATATACTTCAGGCATACTTCGACTGAACATCAGCTATACATTATCTATACTTCAGTTATACTGCAGCTATACTTCTCAGATATACTTCAAAAATACTTCCCCTATACTTCAACTATACATTGTTATACTTTAGTTATATTTGAGCTATACATCCACTATACTTCATTCAAACATACATGAAGTATGGGATCGTCTCAAATGCCATACTTTAACTATACTATCTGAGAGATCACTCCCATGCGATTTCACAGATGTTTTCCTAGATGAATCCCATAGCAGAATTTGTTTACCCGGGGCCGCCTGGACCGTCTGTTTATAGTGTGAATGTCTTATTTTTTATCATTTTAGACACCCTATTACTTAATTTTAGAAATTTTGTTGTTGTTGGATAACTCATTAGCGCCAGGCTTCAGCCAGACAAGATCTTTCAGACCGAACTTAGAGTGTTTGTTCTTGGCTAGCTTATCAACAAAAAATCTGGTTTTGATACTGTGAAATTTTTATTTTCTATCATTTGAGACACTGTACCTTTTTCGAAACATGTCAAGGAAAAATGTACTGAAATTTTTCCATACGGACAATAGAGATGAATTTTAAACCCAAAAAGACGAATATCTAGAGTTGAACTTTCAACAAACAAAAAAAATAATTTTTCAACCAGGAAGGCTGACTTGGATTTGGCAACAAACATTACATTTGACTACAAAATTACGAAGTTTGAGACAAATCTACTGAAAGAAATTTTGTGTAGGGGAGACCTCCCTACAGTGGATAGCAGAAATTGGTAGATTTCAGTAAACACAAAATAGGATATATATTAAAGAGCTGTTCTGACACAAATGAAGCTGATATATTCACCCATGTGATGAGATATCAGTGAAAATCAATTCGTTAGCGAATAAAAAGCTATTTATATTATTTTGAGGTGGTAAAATTTTGTCCAGTGTTGACTGGTTCGCCCTACAGTGGACATTCGATTCTACACCGCGAATCAGATTAGAAAGATGTTTTTATGCGTACCCCTAAATTATATTTTATACCGACGCTACTATCAGAACAAAGAAAAAAGTGATATAATTTCGATTTTGCATAAAATTAGCAAAAATATAATGTCAGTTATTTCGCTCATATTTCACAACACGCCTTTCAGTGGACAGGTCCGGTGGGGTTAGGATTGCCACCAATCGTGCCATGTCAAAAGTACCTAGAAAATACCTACACAGAAATTGGGCATGGTGAGGTTATTTCTACTTGCGGGAAATTTAAAATTACTCTCAATTACATTACGCTGCAGCTATGTTCAAAGTATCAGCTGATTCTGTCTTCTGCTATTTCAGTACCAACCTATGAGGGCAATTTATCTAAAACTTGTAACTGAAAATCCACTGTAGGGATGACGCTGGTATCCATAGTAGGAAAATGAGAGCCTCAAGGATTATATTTATAATAATTTTCTTACATAGAACGTAAGATTTTAGGGTGAAAAATATTATGGTTTAATGACCAAGGAACATATATTAATAAACAAAATCATTCTGAAAAAATTTAGATACTTGGAAAAAATTACTAAAGTGGAGGACAAAGTTTCTTGGTCATGTCAAAGATAGTTTTTTATACTTTTTTCTTTTATTATAATTAGGTATAACATGAAATTCTGTCTTATGATGCATTTTTATCAACTTAAATCATACCAAATGCGCAAATTAGGTTTAATTTAGGCATTTCGCTTTTATTTACAAATGTCCACTGTAGGAAGCTATCCACTGTAGGGAGGTTTCCCCTACATTTAATACAGGTTTCTTCTTCTTTAAAAAAAATATGTGGGTTACGATGTTTTCTATCATAATTGGGTTGAAGTTACAGGCGTCTGGTCTGAGGAATTTTGTGTTTTAAATTTTTTGTTCGCCTAAAAAATTGTTTTGTAACCAAAAACGTTTTATATGTCTGTTTAACTGGTGTAGGCGATTAAAACTGCTTACAAGTAACAAAGTCAATTTTTCCGATAAATATTGATTTCTTTGTGAAACCAAATAAGCGGATGGTTTGTGGTCTTCGGCTATGGAAAGCTATTTCCCTACGAAGTCAGAAAAAAATCATAAATTAAATTTTCGTCATGCGGAAGACAAGTGGGGATCACCGCGTCCGTGAGATTCGAGATTGGAGTTTCACGAGCGTTCTTTATCTTCAAATCAAATAAAATCAAAAATCTCTCTGAAATTGAAAATTTCATTTATAAAGTTGTTTAAATCCTCGGGGACATATTTTTCCTGTGTTTGAAACTAACGCTTTTGTGGCTTTTGGTGCCGACTTTCAAAATATTGAACAGTCAAGGTAAAAGCTCGTAAAATATTCATGAAATATTAAAATTATACCTTTGTTTGTATATAATTTTTTTTTAATTAGAAAAATATTTAGCAGTTTGAAACCAGTAAAATAAAATATAATTATGAATAAATATTAGGAGTCTAGATGTAATAAGCGCACCATTTATAGAAGGGAAACCATTTTTCAAGTGATCAGTTGATTTATTCTATCCCAAATGTGTAATACCTTATTTTTGTAGTAGAAGTCATTGAATGAATTTCTCTTAATCATATAAAATATGTGTGCATACGAATGTGATGAAAATACAAAGTAGTTTATCTTCTACCTCGGACAATAAGTACGCTCTCGACAATTGGTTCTTTTACCCTAATTACGAAAAAGAAGCTGTATAGAAGAAGTGCCTAACTAATACACAGATGTCCGATTAATTGATAATTACTGCCGAGCCTTCAAATTTATTACTGTGTTGGCTCTTCGGGTGGCTGAAGAAGAACAGAATAATTTTGCGAATGATTATTAGTCCGAACTGCGTTCCTATATATAGCACGTAAATTATTTCCGTAATCAAACTCCGGGTATAATAGGTGAACCATAAACATAGACCTCCACCATTATAAACCTGTACCGCTCGTATCACGAGGTTCGTCACAGTTTGGATTACATACAGGTACACCAGCCCTCAGGCTCTATGGCAAAATATATGAGCTTTCTCTATGCGGCTTGCAGCTACATTGTTAGAAAGTCGAGTGCTACTAACGTGTTTCAAAAACATCCTTCGTCATTGTTGTCACACTAAAACTGAATGATGATTTTATTTAGAATTAGATTAAAACGATGCAAAAACTGAAGACATTGACTACTACAACACTGCAATAGTTTCCAGGTCCGTCCTGCATTTTTTTTCGCTTTCGCTTGGACAATATTCCCAATGTATGGAACATTGGAACACTTTAAGAAATTTTTTGGAATATTTTAAGGAAATTTCCAAGAAAGTATATAAAATTAAGGGATACTTGTAGTATGTGCAATACATCTATGTTCGACAATAATCTGGAGTCAAGGTAAAGCTCCATCAATATAGGATGTAGCATGTTCCGAACCATATACAATACTAAAGGGTGAAGTGGGTTGGTAAACTCGTAAGCAATTACCCTCGGGTCGTTTAAGCAACAAGCACCAGTCCGTTATGTATAACAACATTCCTTATTCCTCTCCCGGGATCGTTCTGAATTAATGCTGTACCTTACCTACCATAGCTACCGTGCCAGGTGCAAAGTGCTCCCTGATATGCCCATACTATTCAATTAGTTGAAAAAACATCCCACAAGCGTTTACTATGCCCTTCCCCTTACATACTTTCAACACTACACCCTTCCCATTATTCCCCTCTCACCATTCTTCCTACTTATTCTTCTCTACCCAACCCTTCCTCTGCCTTAGCTCTCGGTTCCCTTACCATTAACCATATCCCTCCGCTAACTGTCCCTGCCCACCCATTTCTGCAATACCCACTCCATATCCCTCATAATTCCCTTACGTCTCTTTTTCTTTCCTAGTTCTCTTCCTTATCCCTTCCATTCTCCTATCCTACTGAACGGTCCTCTTCCACCCCACTCTCGCTCGCAAATTTGAACACGCCTAGGGAGCGAGACTAATGGTTCTGACGCTTCGCGTTCGGCAGTTCATTTATCTTGCGCTTCGCGCTCGATAACGTATTACCTGGCGATATGCGTTCGGTCGTTGTATTTCCCCCACATTTGTGCACAGACCTTTCAAAACGAGTGGTCTCATCATGTATCTCGTGTTTCGCACTCGCTTTTGTCCAAAGTGCGAACTTTTCTACATTATGTTCAATAGTGTTATATCAAATGTATATTACAAGAAGTAAACGTTGGGACGTCCTGAAAGAGTACGGAGTCAATGGGTGGATCCTACAAGCAATAGAAACAATATATACAGGTAGTAAAGCGAGAGTGAGGGTTAATGGGAAACTGAGTGACAGGTTCGATATTATGCAAGGCGGGAAATAAGGATGCGTTATTTCCTCATAGTTATTCATCATATTTATGGATAAGTGTCCAAGAATGGTCCTCTTCGACGAAGAAGGTGTAGATTTTGAAAAAGTTAAGGTACGTGGGTTAGCTTCCGCAGATGGGCCTCAAAATTATCGTAAATAAAATAAAAATCATGGCGTTTGAAGGAAGAAATGAGAAAACAATGTGCCATGGTGTCCTAAATGAAGCGAGATTAGAACGAGTTGACAAGTACGTATATTTGGGTAGCCTATTCACTAGCGATGGAAAAATAGATGGGGAGTTAGATAGGCGCATAAATATGGGTGAGCAGGTTATTGGTAGAGCAGGGTCCATTCTCAGAAATGAAAATATATCAAAAAAATCTAAAATGGCTATACCTGATTCTATATTCGTGCTGACTATACTATACGGTAGCAAAACATGGACCTGTTAAGAAAGGGACAGGAGTAAAATTATCGCGATTAGCATGGAACCTCTGCGCACAATATGCGAAAGAATACTGATGAACAAAATCAGAAACGAGATAATCGTCAAAGAATGTGGTACTGGAGATTTACTAGTTGATAAATAGGCACGAAATCAGTTAAGATGGTTCAGACATCTTGAAAGAATGTACAGTACTGCCTCTGACGTGTTTGTTTGCATCTTCGAGACACGTCGAATGACCTATTGACGAACCTTTTATGACCTCTAATGATCTAGCAATACCGTTTTATAAATTCAGGAAATATATTGTTCATCTTGTTGATATAAGGAAAACTTTTTTAGTATTGGGAATACAACTATAATGTAACGCGTATAGTTGTTCGCGTGTCTAAAACGCGTAGATTGATCAATAGGTGAAATTTCGAAGCCGATTATTGATTAATCAATAGCTACTCAGAAAGTTTGAAGAAAAGTTACATTATTTCAATAAGGGTTTAATTCAAATAATAAAACTATCGTAGGTTAAAAAGTTGTTGATTGTAACAGAAAACATCAATTGACATTTTGATGGGCCTCTAATTTTCTGAGAATAACATTTTCGTAAAGACAGAAGCATCAGCTTGAAAAATATTGAAAGTATATTTTTTTCCCATATGTTAGGGAAAAACTTCCTTTATGAGGAAGCAAAATGCTCATAAAATGAGCACAAATAGATACACTCATAGTGAATACGTCCATAGTATTTCGCAGCCATATTTAGTATTGTAGTATCCTATGAGCTTTATATATAAAAAAAATCATCCAACTAGATATTTTAATCTCTGAGCCCGACGGAATTCGATTTTCAAAAACGTAGTGTCTGCGGCCCGAAATTCCGGCTGAGTAGTCTAATATTTTTCATAAACTTGGCTATTCGTCTCTAAATTTCGGCACTACTAGACGGAGCCTTTCAAAAAACCAATATTGATTAAAGAAGAAGATAGGTTTAAGCTATTAAAGATGATCTTATTTTACAAAAAGAGGTAACCGTACCTACTTCAAAAGGAAAAATCGAAAACATCAATAATTAACGAGAATTCAATTATTTATCTTGGTGGGAAAAACTATAACTACAAACAAAAATTATTTCAAGATGCTAAATGATTACGCAGACTGTGTGAACCATATTGAAACCGTTAATGAGAGAAAATATCGAGAACGAATCGGCAAAACGAGACAAGTGTTTTAAATTTGTCACTTTCCCTAGTGATTTCTTTTCTGAATTAAGTAAAATAAACTGCAATAAAGAACAAGAACAAGCTTTTTTTAGTTTTTTGTAAGAATTTTTAATACGATTCACCCAAAAAGGTATGTACGAAACTTGGAAATCGTCAGTAAATCATATTTTTCCTCATATAAAAAAGATACATCCCAATCACTACTACCGCAGGCATTTCACCCCAACATTTTTCGAATTTTTATGAAGCAATATTGAAAAAACTTCTTCATCCATATACTGAGAGTAGGTCAATCCATGAGAGACATTTCATAGCACTGGAAAAAAATTTGCTTGTCCAGAAAATGGAATATTTCCTTTTATTAGCTTTTAGATATCTTACAATTAGCATAAACAAAAGTCGAAAAATATTCAGGGACTGAATATCATTTTTACAGTTGAAATTTATTTTTATTTCTATGGCTACATTAGAGAATATAAAGCTGAATAATTTTTTAGAAGGGGTCTGCTCTCATAATCGTACAACTACATTCATTTGCTTAAGTGGCGATAAAGATGACTCGAAATTAAGGGTAATCTTATTTAATTGGGACTTAACCTTACTTAGAAAAAAAGTCATTGGTCTTATAAATTGAATCCAAGTGCAAATCTGCCCCTAATTTTGAGTCCTTAGAATTCTCTTTCGCTCAATTATTTAGAAGTTTCAGAAAAGAGAATTCTTTTTATGGACGAATTTTTGTCGCGCTTTTAATATGTCTGAGTTTTGTAATTTTTTATAAATACAATAGAATGAACAACCTTGCATTCTCAGCGTAGAAGACTTACATCCAAACCTATAAACCTATTTCTCTCACTTTGCATATTTTTGTATAACTTAAAAAAATCCACAATTTCGAATTTCAAGTCACATTTTTACTTTCAGTTTTTTAATTTAAATGCGTCCAGCAGGATCATTCACAAATCTCCATCAATTACTGAAGTAATTGTTGTTATATTTCTCTTACTCCATTAGCAATCCATCATAAATTGTTACGCAGATAATGAACGCTTTTACGAAACAACGAGCCTCAGTATAAACTTCTGAACAGAAATGTACCCGCGTGGAAATCTGCCCAATTAAGCCTAGTTAATAGGTGGGCGCCAACTGGGTCCCAGCTGGGCGTCCCGGGTAGAAAGTTTAATTAATTAAAGCGAGTTATATTAATTATACTACAGGCGGAAGGCAATCTCCCACTAATATTATACATTTTTTAGTTATTCCGATTTCTCAATTATGAAAATTTGAGTCAATAAAACCAAAGAGTGTTTACGTCCTGTTTGGACTTATACCGGGTATACCCACGTTGCTCCCATATAGTGTGCGCCGCCGTAGAAAACAAGTCGGGTCCCATATGGAAATCTCACTCGCTGTCAGTTACTATTAGTAAATTTAGTTTATACAGACAATGGGTGAATTAATTGAAAAAGGTGTGCGAATAATAAATTACGTTTACGTGTGAGAAAACATCGAGCGATCAGTGGAGTTATAATAAGGAGTAAATTTGAAGACATTGAACAAGACTCGAGTGACGATAGTGATGAGCATGGGTAAGTTACGAAAATCATAGCATTGACTCTTAGATTTCAAAAATTATTAATTATCTAGTTCAAAAATACCTATTATCTCTACATGTGACGTTGCATATCTAATAAAGCTAAAAATGTTGTCAATGCTGAATTACTCGCATTCTAACCTCAAAATTACATAGCCTCATTATATACTCAATAAATACTAGAATTCAATTTTGTTATGAGACGACTTATCTTTTTTCAATTGAAGTGTTTCTGCCAGAGTAAACAACTATCTAATCCTAATACTTTTTGCCTCAAACGAATTTTTCGAATTCTACCTCAGCAATCAAAGAGTCAATTTTTTAAAATTTCTTTTACTAATTGGGCGTAAAAAGTATTTCCCAGCTGGGGCCCAGCTGGTTACCCCAATCTGGGCATTAGTTGGTCTGTGCGTTACAACCCAGAGAACAGCCCACCTGGGCGAGACTGGGGTTCCCAGTTGGGACCCAACTGGAACTTGGGCAATTTGGCTGGGACCCAGTCTGGCCCCAGTAGACTTTTCCACACGGGAAGAGTTTCCAATAATCACATATATTTTATCAAAATAATTGTTTACAGAATTCACTTCAGGTAAATGTAATCAGTAAAAATTTCCATTTATCGCGATGTAGTTTTTCCATAATTTATGTATACATATAATTTAATTTAAATTCATTAGCACACAGGAAAAACTGGGGTTTCTATTGGAAACAATTTTTGGTTCCAAAGGAGCTGCAACAAAAAGGAACCTCTTTTGCTGAAAAGGAGCCCAAAATGATAAATGGTTTCCAAATAAACCCAAAGTATGGATTGTAACGGTTCCAATAGAGCCCTTTTTTCACTTATGCCTTGACTCACTACGAAGATTTTACAAGTTAATGATGCGCATTGTACTTTGTAATTCGGATTAAATAATATTATACTGGGAAAATGCATGTACCAAAAAAGCGCGGTACTATTTAAAATTATATAATATATACTTGCAAAATTACGTTAATATTACATTTAATACCAAGTGTTTGTTAATATTTATTTGTATAAGTATGCATAGTACTTGTTGATTTCAAATAGGTCCGCGCTTTTCGGCACATGCGCAGTTGAAAATATGGATAGCCATCTATTGGATATCAACGAACTAAAAGGGAACCCTAAAAAAGAGTTCTACTGGAGTCTCAGTTCAAAATGATAGCAACTTTTACTTCAGCCGCAACATCACCGAACCCTCAGTTTGTTCTGTGCTCTATCAGTGGTCACAATTTTTAATTGCATTAGCTGTTTTCCATTTCTCCAAATTATTATATTAGTCATAATTTTTTTTTTCAATCGCTATTTGGTGTGATTTTCCTTATTCGAAATTTTCATTTCGATCATTCCTATTTGTTCAGACTTCTATTTTGAAATAATTGACAGTTATAAGAATTAACAGTCTCGCAATTTTTAATTTCCCTATCTTTCTCATGACTTCATATTTATTGCTAGCGAATTGTCAGGCATTATAATTCTTATTCGCCATACCATTCATTTGACGTAATTTATATTTGTCCGAATAGCCATTTCCCTCAATGGATATTTTTTCAAATTGTTATGTTATGATATTTTCTTTTATCAAAATAGACATTTGTCATCTTTAGATTTTTTCGAACTGAAATTTGACCTAATTTTAACTTTTCTGAATTTTTACTAGCCCCAATATTCATTTGTACGTAATACCACTTTAATTGCCCAAAGTAATCATTTTATGCGGATTTTCCTTTTGCTGGCATACAAATTTTGGCGCAGAAATGGATATTAGGTGAGGTGAAAATTTGGAAAAATTTGAATCGTGATAAGGTAAGTTTCCCAGTAATTGTGACGGTCTCCGTAATCGTGAAACTTGGTTTTAATTTGAATACTTTGTTAAAAAATATGTTAAGAGTAACATTTAATGAAAAAGCCCACTATTTTTCAGCATTCTCTAATATAAAATTGAGATTACATTCATTCAAATTAATTAAAAGGCAAGAAAATTGGCCAGGAGCCGCCCAAAAGTGACAGTAATTCAAGGAATCATCGGATCTGTAAGAGGGAGTTTTTGGAATCGCTGACTTCGAATTTGATTTAAAAGTTTGGAACTTTCACCCGTGTGGAAAAATGTTCTGGCGCTGACCTGGCCCAAAGCAGACCGTCGGGTTTCCAGTCTTGTCGCTGGCCAGTCAGTCTGGCCTGGGCATGGCCAAAATTGTAACGTTTTTTCTGGCTACCCGGGTAAAAATATTTGGTCTTGATTTTGTCTTGGGTAAAGACCAATCCAAGACAATTCCAAGTCATTCTGTATATCTAGCTCGTGAGACGGAACCATACTATTCTTGATGTCTTAGGACGAATATTTTTGACTTGGAGACAAAAATTCATGCCTTGAGGATCATCGCTAATCCGCTTCAAACTTGATAGAATGTTTATATTATTTATCTTCATGGTATTTATTGTTTATGTGTTAATAATTTCATTTATACGCAATAATTATGTTGTTTGGATGGTGAATCTAAAAACGATGTCCATTTTTTCCTATCTCCAACAGTTCACTAGATACTTCTAGAAAATGACAGTTTTAATCTTTTCATCACAAATTTTATATGCCTGCAGTTGTTGAGACAGACAGGTTCCGAATTTCTTATTTAAAAATTATTTATTACAAAATTACAAGTTTTATCGGTTGTAAAATTTTAATCCTTAGCAGATGTCAACTGCTTGGTCCTCACCTAGCTACCTGATTCCTGGAAATGGCAGGCCCTGCCGGTGGGGTCCATAGTTTATAGAGGCCGGAGTATAATGGACAATAAAATTTACAAACTAAAACTTCTTTACTTTTCACCCTGGCAAATGTTAAAGCCACAAACTGGCAATATAATTTTCTTTGAGAGAAATTCGTTATATTTATCAGGACTTACACTTCTTGTCTTGAAACAAGTCAACCTGGTCTTGTCTTGGCTCAGTCAACAGTCATAAATGCAAGCAAAGTCTCTATATCTCCAATGTCTAGCTGGTGAGACGGAACCAGACATCATCGTCCTAAAGACATATTGAAGACATTCAAGACAAAATCAAGACAAAATGTTTTTACCCGGGTAGCCGCTAGGTATAGGCTTACAAGTGTTGATCTTCGCTAGATGATCGGCGCTGAACCTGGACCAGATCAGACTGTCAAGCTGATAAGAAAAAAAGTCTTCTTTTGATAGTGTGAATTTCATATTTTGTGACATTTTAGACACCCTGTAACTTTTTTGAAATATGTCAAAAAAATTGGCTGATCGAACTTAGAACCTTTTTTATTCTTGGCTCGCTGATCAGCGCCAGTCCTGTGACAGACCAGACCTTCCAAACCAGATCAGATCTTTCAGACTAGACAGTCTAGATAAATCCAGACCTGGGCCAGTTTCTGTGAAACTCAGTATAAGTGGGTTTTTCGAGTCGTTGACTTCGAATTGGGCAGTTTAGCTTAATTAAAGTACTTCGCCTGTAATAAGCCTACACAATTCTAAGTTTCCAGAGCCTATCACGAGGTCACAGTCTGATTTTGGGTCCGACGTGTAAGATATGTCATTTAGCACATAAAATCGGGGTACTTTTTTAATTCGAAATTGTTTAAAGCTACACATGCCTTCTCTCGTGAGAATTACATTGAGGCATTCATCTACAAGCAAAAAATCGAACCACTATTTTTTTAGGGTTATTTTTAAACGCTTCTGAAGACCGGCATGAATAGTATAAGATTGAGGTAAACGTCACATGAAGTACACTTAACAAAAATAAAAAATTACCTACTCTTTTCTACGAAAAACGGTTAGTTGCGACTGTCGATTGATATATTTATCATGATCAATAGAATCTATATAGTTTAAAAACAATATTTTACAGCTGATAATCAGTTTCAATTTGTTTCAACGAGAAGGAGAAGTGTGGCCTGGAGTTAAGAGCCAAAATTTAATATTTATAATTATTTATGATAATTATTGATAATATTTCAATTTTAAAAAGGCTGTGTCTAGTTGTCCCGAGAATTTGGGACGCGTAGCCAAGCTTATGGAAAATATTGGAGTAGTCATCCCGAATTTCGGAATGACGAGATACTTCGTTTTAACAATCATTCTTACGTAATTATTGAACCTTCCCTAACCCGAATTTCTGAATTTTCTCTCAAAGGCCAATAAGTACGTAATACCTTTTGACTCTACTAAATACATTAATTGATGATTATTGGGACGTAACTCAGTTAAAATCAGGTCGGCCTCACGGAAACTCTCGCCCACTCTACTCGGCTCTATTCTCGTTGTCTCGCCGGATTTCTCTTCCTCTAACAGCCGAGACTTAGAGAAGGTATTTGGAGACGTGGGTATACAGCGGGAAGAGGACGATCATCTAATCGGACGGCACGTATAGTTGCTCCAAGTAAATCCAATTTCACAGCGAAACGTCTCACCGAGGTATCTTCCGGGCGAACGGCGATCCGGATCGATTTGAAATTTGATTTTCCCGCCACTGTGAGCACTCGATTATTGCCGATTCCAAGTTCCGCGTTCGCGTTGCCTCTAATCTTTAAGATAATCCTCAACTAGAAACAAAGACGCCTCCAAAGACATGTCTCTTCTTCATTGATTTACTACTGCTGCGAATTCTTCTTATCGACATTTACCGACATGCAAGCATCCGCAGGTTCATGTCCGTGCTAATTCCATAAGAAATAAAGAAAAATATTCACGAAAGTTGCATAATTTGATATCATATAATGCGAGTTTCATATTTCTTTCCTACATAATGCTTAAATTTTGACTCTAATGTACTTACAGTATATTGAACTTCTGTAAAATTCTATATTAGATTTTCGAATTCATAATTTCATCACCTTCTCAAAGAAAAAAGCAAACTTATATAACATAATATCACTGTTAGTAACAGAAATTTGCAACAAACCAACGCATATTTCTTTCACCTTTTTCCGATTTCATTTTGAGTGTTTAATTATTTGTAGCTACAATTTCTAGTGGTGGAAACCGTGAATTATTTAAAACTTTAATATCAGTACGACCAACTAAAGTCATATACCAGTCATCCGATTGCTACCTTACTGACATATTTTCGCAATAACCTGAGTAAAAATATTTGGTCTTGATTTTGTCTTGAATTTCTTCAATATGTCTGTAGGACCATGATGTCTGGTTCCGTCTCACCAGCTATTGGAGATATACAGACTTCTCTTGCATTTATGACTGTTGACTGTGCCAAGACAAGACCAGGTTGACTTGTTTCAAGACAAGAAGTATAAGTCCTGATAAATATACCGAATTGCTCTTAAAGAAAATTATATTGCCAATTTGTGGCTTTAACATTTGCCAGGGTCAAAAGTAAAGAAGTTTTAGTTTGTAAATTGTATTATCCATTATACTCCGACCTCTATAAACTAACGACCCCACCGATAGGGCCTGCCATTTCCAGGAATCAGGTAGCTAGGTGAGGACCAAACAGTTGACATTTGCTGAGGATTAAAATTTTACAACCGATAAAACTTGTAATTTTGCAATGAATAATTTTTAAATAAGAAATTCTGAACCTGTCTGTCTCAGCAACTGTAGACATATAAAAATTAAGATGAAAAGATTAAAACTGTCATTTTATAAAAGTATCTAGTGAACTGTTGGAGATAGGAAAAAATGGACAACATTTTTAGATTCGCCATCCAAACAACATAATTATTGCAGATAAATGAAATTATTAACACATAATCAATAAACACCATGAAGATAAATAATATAAACATTCTATCAACTTTAAAGCGGATTAGATATGACCCCTAAGACATCAAAAACAAGTATGGTTCCGTCTCACGAGCTAGACATACAGAATGACTTGGAATTGTCTTGGATTGGTCTTTACCCAAGATAAAATCAAGACCAAATATTTTTACCCGGGAAGGCATTGTTAATCAAAAGAGCAATGTTAAACGGAAAACGGTCAATATTGAACATCGATTTCGGGCCGTGTTGAATATGTTTAAAAAATTATATATAATAATTATTTAATAAATGAAATATACATTCATATTAGTATATATAAGTATTTATATATCTACCTACTATATCTACTCCTATTCTCAAATGATAACTTCCACAAGTTCAGCGACTTTTTTTACCATACTAAGAAGGCCAATCACCCACCGGGTAGTATTAATATTTCGTTAGATTATATGCTGTTTGGTACACAACGTCGATTTTGAGTCAGCCACTTAACTGGTTAAGACTTCCACCTTTTCAAGCTCAAAAGCCGCTTTTTATCTAAAAAAAAAATATAATTTTGCATGATTTAGAATTTGTCCAATTTTGAATACATCAAGGTTAAAATTATGGGAGCATTCAAGCTAAGCGGGAATTTTAAATTAACGACTGTAAGAACCTTCCAATAGAAATAATTTTATTGTCTTCCCCAAACGGTCTGGCCTTTCAACAAGAATCAGCAGAAATTGCTGGAAACTTTTGGATAAATTATGGGAAGGCTGATAATTGCAACTCGAGTAACTTTGTGCGATGTGGGAAGATCATTAAAGTCAAGTGGCTAGTCGCCACACGTTCTACCCTAAAGATGAAGACGACATTTGAAACCAGCTATAGTCATGAGATGGGGGAGTTTTAAAGACGTCTTACCCACAGACGCAAATGTACAATTTTATGCACTTGACTTTGTCTCAGTGTAAGTGTGAGTGCACATTTTCACAATGCATGTGCGCCCGCAATTGAGTGAAATTGATGTCAAGAGTCTCCCGTCACTTGTATTACCGTTTGTCCCAATTATTCTCATTTTTATTGTCCTTCTTTCGAAGAATCGTAATTTGAAGAATAATATTTCATCACCTTGAAATTCTTTGAGAGAAAATTAAAATTACTTTAAGTCGTCCTAGTGCAATTCAGAAGAATGCCTTTTGTACAGTACATTTTAATGAAGCGAGTAACAGCATATCCGCATCTTAATCTACTTATACGGGAAGGGTACAACTGTGCACGGAGAATCTGTACATGAGCCCATCTGTGCACGTTGTTGGCCACAGGCACAACTGTACACCGGCCATCTGTGCACGTCTACATTTCGACGTGCACAGTTGGGACTCTTCCATCTATGCACGCTAAACGTTGCTAGGCTACCATATGTGCACGTATAAATTTTGACGTGCACAGATTGGATGATCCCAACTGTGCACGTGCACAGATGGTAGACTCCTGACTGTGCACGCCAAAGTCTTCGAAGGGTACAACTGTGCACCTGCCCAACTGTGCACGTCGAGGGATGGTGGTACAACTGTGCGCGTGCACAGAAGGAACACTCCCAAATGTGCACATGCGCAGATGAAAGACTCCCAACTGTGTACGTCGAAATTCAGACGTGCACAGATCGTACCCTAGCAACAGTTCACGTGCACAGACGGGATACTCCCAAGTGTGCACGTGCACAGATAGGAGACTTCCAAGTGTGCATGTTTCAATTTATAGGATTAGATTGTCAACACAAAAGTCCACATGCACATATGGGAGACTCTCAACTGTGCACGTTCGAATCAATACTATGAGATCTTCAACTGAGAAGTTCACGTTCCATGACATGACATGGCATGATATGACATAGCATGACATGACAAAACATGTCATGTCGTAATCTCATTTATCATGTTTCACGTGTGATGTCATGTCATGTCATGTCATGCGTCCTGGCATGTGTCATGTCACGCGTCCTATCATGCGTCATGCCATGCGTCATGTCATGCGCCATGCCATGTGTCTTCTCATGTGTCTTGTCATGTGTCGTGTCATGTGTCGTGTCATGTGTCGTGTCATGTGTCGTTTCATGTGTCGTGCCATGTGTCGTGTCATGTGTCGTGTCATGTGTCGTGTCATGTGTCTTGTCATGTGTCTTGTCATGTGTCTTGTCATGTGTCTTGTCATGTGTCTTGTCATGTGTCTTGCCATGTGTCTTGTCACGTGTCTTGTCACGTGTCTTGTCATGAGTCTTGTCATGTGTCTTGTCATGTGTCATGCCATGCGATCTAACGTGCGTCATGCCATGCCATGCGTCATGTTATGCGTTATGCCATGCGTCATGCCATGCGTCATGCCATGCGCCATGCCATGCGTCATGCCATGCGTCATGCCATGCGTCATGCCATGCG
>CAKNXH010059620.1:13070-58398 GCA_932178445.1 Andricus quercusramuli | reverse complement strand
ATATATATATATATATATATATATATATATATATATATATACATGTCTGTGTATAGTGTATTTTCTTATATAATGGTAATCTTAATCATAGGTTTATTATTATTATATCCCAAATTGAAAAAGCGCAAATTCCACAATTTCCACAAAAATGGTGTATAATGGTTTATGGAAAATGTTACTGGCAATCACGCACACATTTTTTCAAGAAAAATTACAATACTGTTAAATACCCACGAATCAAAATATTTGAAATTGAATAATAACAACTTTTTCAGGACAAAGTTTTAAACTTAATTATTTCATTCGTTTACAAAATAAACAATTGTTGCATTTCATCACACATAATCAAACATAGATCACTTTTCCGAATATCGACATAATTTCAGATAGTAAAGGAAGAAACAAATTCCAAATTTGTGCAAGAAATTGTTTATAACATTTACAATTGTTGATGTTTCATACACATTGTGACTAGCAGTCACTGTCACTGTAATGTAAAGCATAGTACTCAGACGAAAATACCTTTTTTTCAACAAACATTATACTATGTGGCTGTTTGTTAATGTCATTTGTTTATAACAATGACAACATTAATTAATGACAATAATCATATTATTTGCATTGTGGGAGTACTCTTGCGTCGATTTAAGATGATTTTCATTACATGCGAACCGCTATTGAAGAATAAAGAATGTTTTTGTGAAAAATCTCGATTTTCTCATACTTTGAGTAAACATATAATACATAAACAAATGAAAATGCAAGAATCTCGGAATGAGGTGCTCTTGGAAATTTAGCGCTCTTCAATTCAAAAAAAAAACTAATTGCGAATTGCGGCAAAATTGAAGGCTGTAGACCTTTCAAACGACAAAAATGCGTTTCTCCCATTCTGCGGTGTATCTTTACATACTATCGTGTGCACTTCAAAATTTCTATTATTACTGCAAATATAACCCGATTTTCATGAATCTTTTTTTCAATTTCTTAGAATTATATGAATAAAGTATGTATGCTAATTAAAATTCAATCGCGCGCTGTTTTCGTAATTTCAGTTTTTTGAACCGACCTGCATCTCATAACAATGAGAGGGCGATTCGTTTCGGTTGATTCGACGCGCTCGAGTGTCTCCACCCGCGCGACGGGGCGTCTTCCTCGTAGCCGAGCTCTCAGCTTTGAGAAGGGTTAAGATTCAGGCCTCGAAAATACACACTCAGCTAGTACTGAGCGTCACTGCATTTTTTCTCCATAGGTCTTTTCTTTTTGTTTATAATTTTAAATATAAACATTTTTTCAAAAAACCGGCTCTTAGCCGGCCAAGAGAATACCATGCAGATGAGGTATGCAAAATATCAGACCAAAATATTCAACCGTGCGGCCGGAAACTGGGTGCGCGTTTTATAACGGTGAGAAATCCCCTTAAGGCAGTCATACTAAAACTAAATAGTTGCGTTCAACTTACTTCTAGAACTGTATATTGAAAGTTAGGTGCATAATTTACTTTATTTATGTCGAGGGATGCTTATTTCTTATTAAACATGAAAAAAGTGCTTCATTTAAGATAAATTGCATACTTAGATTCAGTTGCTTTCTTAATTCAAGTGAAATATAATTTTAAGTATTTGTCTTTAAAGTTTATGTGTTACTACATTGGGAAGAAAAGTGGATTCAGTTGGTTCGTTTTAGAGAATAGTAGAATACTGTCGCATGAAGAAGTGCAGAAAATCTGGGATTCTGTTCCCAGGTGGGATGAACTTGGCGGGAACCTATGCTTGCGAGGTTTCCACGGAGGCCCCCAACTTCCTGACGACCTATGCTCTAGCAAACATGAGCGTAGCAGTACCACCCAAAAGCCCGCCAGCCCTCGAGGGCCTTAGCCCTTATTATGAGGTTGGCGAAGTCCTCAGAGCAGAGTGCACATCCGCTCCCAGTCATCCACCCGCAGTTCTCACCTTTCTTCTCAACGAGAAAGAGGTAAAGAGTTTACATTTTTTCTAAAGTTACATATTTTGTTACATAAATATTACGAGCGACCTTCGAATGCATATCGTACAATTGCCTACATATACTTTTGATAACAAGATAAGTTAGCTAATGAGACTCTTGATGTTATAAAATATAAATGTTATCAAAGATTTTAAAACCACGTAACGAAAGAGCACCAGTCGTTAGAAATCCCCTCTGATTTGCTTTCAACAATAGGAAAATGCAAATATTCGTCATACATTGCCCATGAAAGTAATTCAAACAGAGTATGTTCAATATTTGCATTTTCCCATTTCTTAAAGTAAATAAGAGGAGGGTGCTGGTGCCAACCAATGGTGCTATTATCCGATTCCCCCAAAAAAATGATATTGAAACTTTTTATAGCCCTTGTTTCAAATTCCATATTTTGACAATAGTGGGATATAGAATATATCTTCATGACCGATATTTATGTATATACCAGCGCATCAGAAGGTACATCACATTATCTTTAAATTAAATGCCGCATATTTATTCCATTTTCGAAAAATTTCCATTCATTTTTCATAATTTTCGAAATAATGGTTAAAAAGCATTTTTTTCTGAACTCATTTGTATTTTTTCATCGTTATTAACTTGTCTTCAATGGCCCGATTTTGAAATTATTTAATAATACTTAGAGACAATTTGGATCTGACATCTTGGTTGCATTAATGTCGCGATATACTGTGAGCAGATATTTAAAACAAAATTGAATATAAAAAATAAAGATTTATCGGAACTAACTGTAGGATAGACAGGGGTATTGCCGGCACCCTTCTAGTGAACGAGATACTGTGCAATTTAAATGCTATTATCAAAATGATGGAGATTTAAAATAGACACTTGTGCATGCGCAAATGTTCTGTGTATTATCCATGTAAGTTGTACTTCAATATTTATTCAGTACGAAATTTTTTACTTTATGTTTACTGAATAATACTTTTTGTTGCCACCTACAGGAGACAATGTTGACACTGTAAAAATTAATGAGCTTCTTGACTTTAGAGTACTTTTATAGGTAATTTCCAGAGGTTATTTCATTATATTTACCAATATAATTAAATAAATATTGTTCTCAAACTCAAGTAGATGTAACACATAGGGTAGTCAAAATTCATAACTGTAAAAATTCAACTTTAAAAAAAAATTTCGTTTGTTCGTTTTCCGGCAAAAGAAATTACCTATTTTCTTATTTAATCGGTCAACATTAACTCGTGTCCCGGGGTCTTCAAATTAACATGGGGGTTCAAATGAGAAAAGTTCAATTTTTAACACAAATGGAAAAAAAGAAGTTCTTGTTCTAATTTTTTGTTCTGAAAGAAATACAAATACAAATATAAAGTTGGAAAATTCCCAACCAAAAAATGCAAACTAGCAGTTTTATGTATAATTCCTGATAAAGACTGAATTTTTTGGAATTTTTTTAACTTGAATTATTTTTATTCGATAATTATAAGCTATAATATTAAGTATTTTCAACATAATTTTCAATTATTCAAGCAATTTTGATCTGATGAAAAATTGTCTTTCCCCTGCAGAGTTCGAAAAGTTACTACACCGTGAATCCGGAGATCTCCGTAATCTCTCTTCGAAACACTCTCTCCGATCTCTCTCTCGCCCCTTTGAACCACTTCATCCAGTATATCAGGTTTCGGTGAAGCGCGGTCTCAGTGTAATTCCTTGAAATAATAACGCACTTAATAAATGCTTTAATCATTGAAACAATTTGAGTTTATTTAAACTATTCTCTCCTGTTATAAATTTTAAAAAGTGACTTTTTCCTCTAGAATTAATAACGCAGCGAATTAATATTAAAAGAGATATTTGAGCCGCTCAGAAGAAAAACGTGACAAGTCCTATGTTAAAAAATAGGACTTATCACGTTTTCCCTTTAAGCGCCTCATTTTTAAGGAAGATAGTTTTCAATTATTTAAACAATCAATAATGATCATTCACTTGCGCGTTTTCATAGGTAACGTGGAGGAAATTCCTGTTTCTTTCGAATCCCTTACACTCTACGTCGCTTAATATTCAGTATTTTCTTATCTCATAACTTATATCCTAATTCTTCAAACAATAATAATTTTTCCAAACTTTTTTTTTATTGACGTTATTTATTTATTTATTTTATCGATTTTGTTGAAATAAGAAAATACTGATTAATAAGCGACATAGAATAAGAGATTTGAACGAACCTGTATTTTCTGCATCCTTCCTGTGAAATAGTGGAAATATTAATTATTACAAAAATATTATATCCCACATTCATCAACTATATTACTTATCTCAAATAATAGTAACTTTTCACGATTTACTAGGAAAAATGGTTTAAATGAATAACAGGTGTTGAAACAATTGAAAATCAGTCAAAAAGTATTTGAGAAGTTGTCACTCATTGAATAAAAATAATTAATGCTTGAAAAATTTAAAAATACCGCCTTCAGCATGAATTTGACATATGTAAAGCTGCTATTTTGCATTTTTTGGGGGCATTTTATTGGCAAAATACAAGAGGTTCGGGGGGGGGGGGGTCGAAGTTTAAAGTTAACCAGTGAAAATCATTCCTTGGACATTCCTTAAGAAGAGATTAACATTTTGAAAATTAAATCCACATCTAATCCCTATCAATAAGAAACATCACCTGTCCTCTTCAACACTCTTACGAGGTTCAATTAAAAATTTCAAATCATTGAAAATATTATACATATTTTACATTAGTGCTCTTCACTGAAAATTAGTATTTTTAAAAAGAATTCTAATATGAAATCGTTAAATTTCTAAAGTTTCTAGGAGATCTATGTTGACCCGAGTAAAAAAATTTTGGTATGAGGTTGATCTAGGAAAACATCGGGGAAATCATATAGGAGTGATCTCTCAGGAAGTGGATGTATATCTTAAATATGGCTAAAGTACAGCAATGTACGGTTGAAGTGTGGGGAAAGTATTTTTAAAGTATATTTGAGAAGCATAGCTTCAGTATAATTGAAGATTAGATAAAAAGGGAAAGTATGGCTCTAGTAGGTATAGCCGTATATTATTGCCGATATGAGATAATCGGTTATCTGCAATACATGAAAATAGAGATCCAGAATCATGATATTCACAATGTCAAAGAATATTGTTTGTAAATTTTAAAATAGGTTAAATGGAAATAAATAAAATGTTAATTGTAATATAAATTGTTCAACTTTATACTGTGCGAAATTCAACGCTAAACTTTCTCTTACCAATATAGGGTAAATGTACCTGTGGTCGGACAACGGTTCTAAGGTCGGACACCACTTTCCGAAGGCTATGAATAAGAAAGTATTAAATTTTGCAAATTGTCAAAAATAGGTTAGAAAATAGATGTCAGTGTATTTCATATGACTGAACTTTTATAACATTATAACAATTTGTTTAAGAGAAAATAAATATTCGACCATTGGTACGTGTCCGGATACTGGTGCACTTACCCTATGTGACATAAGAATCATATCAGTTGCCCATTGGATATCCGCTGTGTATTGTATATTCTCACGAACTATATTTAGAACATATTTGATTCACGGAATCACTTAAATCGTGAACTTTTCAAATTTTTGGACGAGCTGTCATTTATGATACATTATGTTTTATCCCGTTGCTAGGGTATCTTGAAGAACGAATGAGTGCAATTCTATGTCCGACACTTCTGCCATACCTATATATAACCTAGTATAGCCTATACTTTCGATAGACCTAAGTATATATGGAGTATATCCCATACTTCAGCTATACTTTAGTTATACTTTATCTATGCTATTTCAATATACTTGAAGTATGGGATCGTCTCATTTACCGTACATTTTTCTACTTTGGAAAGTCAATGATTGATCACTCCCATACTTGTGATTTTTACTGGGTATTAACAAATTATTAGATTTCAGAGATTCAACCTTTTTTATTATTCTAAGTTTTAAATTTTTCAGCATTTTTGACCGGAAATTGACATTTTCAAACAAAAATCTTAGATTTTAAATGTTCATGACTTTTGGAAAAGTTTAGCTTACGTTAGCGCTTTACACAAAAAAGTGGTATTTCAATTTTTAAAAAAAGTCATTATTGTTCGAACTAACTCCGCAATTTTTTATCAGTTTCAGGTTATATCTACATTTTTTTATAGGAATTCGAGTATTTTTAATGAAAATCATTAGATTTCAAAGATTATCTACCATAAATTCTGAACAATTTTCTATTATGTTTTGTTAATGTTTTGCGTCGGAAATAATCGGTATTTTTGATGAAAAATAATTCGATTTTAAGAAATATTTACCATTTACCATGTCTGAAGGTGTTATTGTTAATAAAAAGTACTATATTTCAAACCATATCTACAATATTTGAACAATAATAGTCTATGTTATCGTATTTTGCTTTAAATATTATTTCAAACAATAATCATTTGGCTTTGAAAATTAAACTTACAGTTTTGAAGAACTCCAGGTTATTTCATTCTTTTTCGTCAGAAAGTGATATTTGTTAACAAAAGCAACATCTTTTTGCTTGCCTATATGTATTCAATACATTGAACTAAAATATTATATAATAGTTTTCAAGTTAAGATATGAATTTTTATCGCTTATCAACAATATTGGCCTTGTTTTTCTTTTCTATTATTTTACATAATAGATACTATAAAATATAAAAATTTTGTATTAATATTAGTTTTGAATTTTAATTTAAGAATACGTGAGACAACAAAACATATTCGTTTTCTATTGATTTAAGAAAATTGTGAACATGCTTTTCTAGAAATGTCAATATGGGGGAAAAGTATTCAGATTAAATAACGTATCATTGAATTGTATTCCTTGGTGACTTTCAAACAAGGAATTTCACAATCATGCTAATTTTATTATAAATGTACTGTATATTCCAGCTTTATTGCAGATTAACGCACATTTCCTTTTCCCTTGTGGCAAATTTGCGACCTCTGCGCTACACGTATTAATATGAACCAAATTATCTTTAATATGAAAACATATTTTTTATTGGAAATTCTTGTATCTAGAGTTAGATTTGAAAATTTCGAACATTGTTTTCTTTCCTTACGCACACTAGTATAAAACGATTAACTATATGTCATGCAACAATTCTCTAACATCATATCACATTCATCTTATATTGAGACTGTGCTTGATTCTTCTTCAATAAAACGTTATAAAGCTTTTCTTTGTTGGAAAGTTGTTTCAATATTATGCAAATGCTACGTGTGTGTTACACAGCAATAACATAATCTAAAATAAAATTTACAGTGCAGTATAAGGGATTCTTACCGTGAAAAAATGAAGGAGCATCTAATATTCATGGAGATTAGGAACGACTATGGAAATTGCTTGTGAATCTCGTTGTGAATTTAAGAACTCGAAGCAAAATGGCCGTTAAGTCGTTCCGGCTGTTAAATGACCGAGAGTAATTTACTTTTGCGTTTCACCATAGTAGAAAACCGTAGTTTTCGACAAAGTTCATGACCTCGTAAATTCACGGGTGAGACAAACGGGTGATTTTCTGGCAAGTCTCGCTTCTGGGACCAAAGCGAATCCAATTACGCCAATGGACAACGTTCCGTAATGTGATAGGTCGATCGCGACGGGCCATAATTCGGAGTTTGCACAAGGAAAGTTGACAGGAGCATTTAGATTGAGCTTTTGAACTACAGCACGGACTACTCACTTCATTAGATTCGCATAACGCATATTTATTCTGTACATACCACCGGATAACAGAAATATCGGAAAATGAGTGAAAAACATTATCTCACAATGTTAAATTTGTGTTCCGTTTTCAAACATTTATGTTAAAAGTCATTTATAAAATACGTGATACATTTTCCAGGAACTTTTGCCTCCCCCTGCGTGATACCGTTTTCATTGTTCTTAACTACTATTGCAATTACATTAAAGATACGTTAGAGTTATTTTTCATTCTTGGTATTACTGCATCACATATGTGATACGTGTAACTTGCGCTTATGTTACAATTATGTTACGTTTGTATTACATTAATGTCTTATTTATGTTATATTTATCTAACATTGGTGATGCATTCTTACAATGTTGATGATACATTCATGTAACGTTAGCGTTACATTCATGTAACGTTGGCGATATATTCATGTAACTTCAGCGTTACATTTATTTCACCTTAATGTTACATTTATTCTATGATGGCCAGCATGAGCTTAGGACAGAAAAGAGCTGGATATCATGGAAAAGTCAGGGATTTTGTAAAAAATCTTGCCAAAGTCTTGGTAGTAACTTATTTGTCTTGTATTTATATTTCTGCTCATCATTTTTTCAGTTGCTTCTTCCTGAAGATTGTATTTTTAGTTACAAATTTTATTATTTGGTAGAAAATGCAACTTTTTTTCAAATTTGTCTATTTGTGTTGAAAATTCAACTGTTTTGGTACAAAATTAACTTTTTTCTTGGAAATTTGTCTATGTTCATTGAACTATTTTGTAAAAAATCTTTTTTTCTTGAATTCTACTATTTTTGATTCAGAATTGAAATATTATTTATTAAATATCTACTATTACATTAATCGTTGGGGATTCATTTTTTTGTTGTTAAAATTTCAACCACTTGGTTAAAGGTTAAACCACTATGTTGAAAAAAAAACAATTCACAAACTATACCAGTTAAAGATTCATCATTTTAGTCTAAAAATTGTCTCTTTAGATGAAAATTTAACTTTTTTTCCATAAGTAATTTTTTTTTGTAGGAAATTAATTTTTTTACCGAAAATGCAACTTCTTTACTTTTTGTTTAAATTTCATCTGTTTTATTTGGAAATTCGACTTTTTTGGTGAAAAATAACCTTCTCTGCTTAAAATGTTGTCTTTTTTGAATAAAAATGTATCTGTTCAGAGAAACAATATTTTTTTTGAAAGTTTATATTTTTTGCTTAAAAATTCAACTATTTTACATAGAATTTGAATTTTGGCTTGAAAATTTAACTGTTTTGTTGAAAAAGCAACTATATTTGGTTAAGTGTTCAACTATGTTATTGCAAACTGGTATGTTTTGCTTTAAAATTCAACTATTTGATTGTAAATGTTACTTTGTTGTATACAAATTTGTTTTTTGTTCAACTATTTTGTTGGAAAACCAACTGATTTTAGTTGAAGTTTAAACATTTTGTTTGAATATTCGACTATTTGATTGAAAATTAATCTTTGTTTTCAGAAAATTCAGGTATTTGGTAAAAAGTTCAAATATTTTATGAAAATTAAATTATTTTCTTGAAAACTCGAGTACTTCGTTACAAAAATATCTTTTTTGGTCAGGAATTCAACTGTGCGTTTAATATGTTTTGTTTGGAAATTCGACTATTGGTAGAAAATACATACTTGGTTGGAATATATAAATAAATTATATATTTTTCAAATTTTAATTTGAAATTGTTTCATTTAATTTATAGAATATTCCATGTTAAGAATGTTATAATAGTGAAATTCTTGTCTTTGAATATTAATGTTCAAGAAAAATGAAAAATTGGGCAGGAAAAAGTTTGGGAAAAGTCAAGGAATTTTGAAAATCAAGTTTGACGGCCACCCTGGTTGGTATTACATTGATCTTACATGCATTTTACATTGGTCTTTCATTTATGTTACTTCTGTATTACGTTTATATCACAGTTAGGTTACATTTATTTCATAATAATGTCACCTTTATGTTACTTCTATGTGACGTTTAGGTTATATGTATGTTATTTTTATTTCTGCACTTATGCGATATTTGCTTCACGTTGGAATTATATGCATGGTTCATATATTTTTCATTTATATTACATTTATGTTACATTAGTGTTACATTAATTTTAGTCGAATTTTGTTTGCAGTAGAATTCATCTAAAACTTTTAAAGTCTGGGTTAAATTAATCAATAATTGTTACATGTATTTCACATAGACCTACGTGTTGCAGGTCAGCAAAAGCTTAACGAGACACTTGCAAAATGATGGTCATGTAATTGGAAATTATGTAACAACAACTCGACAAGGACTCACGGTCCTTTTGGAACGTCATCACTTTCCTGGAGGAAGTTTGACACTAGCTTGTGAAGCTGTTTTACCAGGAGTGCCCATCATCAGGGCCCTGAGGACGGAAAAAACAGCAACCTTGGCAGCTAACAACCAAAGACTAGCGCAGGAAGCGCCCAAAGTTGGGAAGGCCAGATCAACTGCGACCTCACTTTCCCAAACTTTTTACCTAATTATATCAATAATTTTCTTATTATGCACAACGCAAAAACTTGCGTGAAGAATATGGGGCATGAAATGAAAACAAATAATTCTAGGAGACCAACGAATCAGAGTATATACTTAATATAGAGCAGGAAACTGTTATTTTATGTAAGAAAGTTTTGTAAATATAATTTTTATATTTAAATCCCTTCGGAATTGATTTGCGAAAATCTGTTGCGCTTTGTCTCTAGGGGCGAATTTGAAAAGTTTGGGTCGTCTGTTTTCAGTGAAAATCATTGCTTGCAATTCCGTCAACTATATTATATTGTTGTTGTGGAACGGATTTCTAAGACTGAATTTATTTCATATAATTACTCTGCTTTTTAAAGTGATTATGAGTTGAGGTGAAAAAAACAATCCCCCCTTAACCAATTACTGTTCGGGTTGTAAAAAGTTAAAAATCAGTGTTCTTAATGGAAGAGTGTATAGCAATTGGAAAAATCTGCTACCGAATTAGCTTCTTTATACCAACTGGAATTTTCGCTCATATTTAAATGGTATAAAAGAAGTAAAATCAATTAAATTCTGTATCCAATGAAATTGGATGCTGGAAACACAAAATCATGTAGAAAAAATATTCAGTGTAACCGTAGTCAGCAACAACTGTTGTAGCATTAAGATATGTATTGGTCCTGAATTCACTGTCGATACACAACTGTGACATAAAAGTTACGTACGTTTACGTTACAATTATATAAAAGTTACGTAACAATTTGTCAAACATACTATTCCGCAACTGTCTTCGATTTGAGGCATAAGTGTTAATAGAGCTACTACGTAAAATTTCCGTATCATCTGTTATTGTATACTGTCGAACGGTTACGTGATTATCGTGGCTAGATTTTTAACGCCACGCTGTTGTAAATAGTGTAATATTTGATCACATTTGAGTCTGTTAGACTTGATGGTAGAAAATAAGTAACAGGATACAAATTACATAACTGTTATGCAGCCCGAATGTAAGAAATTGTGACGTACCTGTGATGTAACAGATATTATGTTTTACAAAATATAAAAATATTTTGTAAATGCTATATTATGATTCACTGAATTTTACTTATTGTCTATCAAAACTATTATGCATAACAGTTACGTAACACTGTTTTCTAGAGCATTCAGGGAATGGGCAAAAGGGTGCTTCAAAATCTGAATATAACATAATTATTTTTAAGACGATAGTTTACTTACTGTTCTAATTCCATTTGTAAATAAATAATATTGTAGAATATGTTTAATCCGAGGTATAAGAGACGATTAAAGGATTGATAAAATAAATAAAAATGGTTTATTTCCTCTTATTATCATAAAAATGTTCGTGTATGTAAGAGAAATAAGTTCACTGGCAAATTAGGCTAATGGGAAATGCGGTGATTATCAGAAGAAAAGTTAAGAGAATGAAAAGAGTGATAAGAAGGAACGTCTTCGATTGGACTCGATATCGAGATTAATTAGCGGCCACGGAATGAAAAGAAATGCGATATCCGTTCCGAGAGCTCGTATTCCCGATTGAAAATATAACGAGACAGAAATCGATTTATGGATCATGATTAACGGTAAGTGGGCTCCGTTATATTCATACTTCGACATGCGTTATACTTGGATTTAATTCAAAATAATACCTACACTCTATGCAAAAATATTTCTATCTATCTATCTATCTCGATATGAGCACTCGTGTTTCCAATACAATATTGTAGCCTCCTGAGTTAACCACTCGAGATCTGAAATTTCAATATGCATTTTCGAGATAGAATCTTGTTATTTGGAAAAGTCGATAAAGCCTAAAATATAAACAGCAAATATGATATTAAATCGTTATCCTAATTCATAAAAATAATACAATTATTATTTTACTTTTTTATTGTATTTCTTTCAGCACAAAACTCTATATTGAAGAGGAAATTCACCTGCATAACCATTTCAGTTCATATATGAAGCAAACGTATCGATCCTCGCCACACTTTCATAAACTTACCTCGTTATAGTGTTTTGTTTTCAATATCGGAATTTTTTTTGAGCAGCATATACGAGTTCTTCATTTTCAAAGATATTGTAAATTTCAAGCAATTTTAAGTTGTGAGAGGAACTGAAATTTATATTATGTTTTATATTCATCAGGAAGTGTCGCCGAAAACTGCTGTATTGTATATTTTAAATGGACCAAGTTGAAAAACATTATTTCGTTTAAATCCATCTTTTCAAAAATTTTTGGCCAAGAGATCTCGGATACATTTTTGCTGAAAACCTTATGGATTGCGAAACTGAGTGAATATAACTTTGACTGGGTTTTTCAGTTTATTTATCTATTAATGAAGATTACGAATCTTATGGACCATCAAGTTTGGGAATAAATATTTCAAAATAAGGAATTTTATTCATTGATAGAATTTATTTATGAATATTTCCAAACACTGAAATTATGGTTAATATGACTATAAAATTCTAGTTAATTAATTCTGGTTGACTTTTTCTGGTTCAAACTATTCTTGTTAATATTTCTAGTGATAGAAGTGTCGCGATCTTGTGTCGGTTTTCAGAAATCTGTTTTTTGTCCCATATCATGTTGCTGGATGTGTCAAGTGACGCTTTTTCGTAAATGTTCAATTCTCGAACAATCGCGATTCGCTAATTGTATTTTTAGTTGTATAAAGTATAATTAATTGTAGTGAACCTTGAATTTAGTTGTGTTGAAAGAAAAAACTGCACGTTATCTATCTAAACACCTGTGGTACAGGGATTCTTAAATACTTCCTAACCAAGCACATATTTTTTGGGTGTCTTCGAAAAACGTTCGTTAGAAAGGGAGTCCTCGTGGCTCAGATGGTATCGTGCTTGTCTCATGTTCCAACACTGCAGCCTTGGCAGTCGCGATGGCGCGGGTTCGATTCCCGAAGCAGGAAGCGAGGCTGGATGTGTTTTCAGAAAGCTTCGCTTCTGTCCCTTGGTATACTACCCCACAGATACCCTGCAGATTATAAATAACTCCATAATACAGTCGCTAATGACTCTGCCACTCGATGCGACTATAAACATTCAATTAATAAAAAAAAATGTTAGAAGAAATTCAATCAAGTTAAGGAGTTATTCAGGAATCGTTCATATATTAGATAACGCGTTCTTTATTTGTTTAAATAAAGATAAGGATAAAATTGGTGTGATATAAAGAAGGACGCATTGATATGAATAAATGAAATGCACGTTACGGGATACTTGAACGGCTCCTCAGAAGTTTCGAAAACAATTAGAAATAATTCAATGCTTAAAAAGATTTGAAAAAACGTTAAACAAAACCTTCATTTTTTAAAATTTTGAAAGAAAAGATTAGGAGATTCTTAAAAATTATGAAGGTTTCAGAAAGATAAAAATAAATTCTTAAGAATTCCGAGAAAAGTTTAAATGATTTTTTATTTTAAAAAATTAATTTACAAAGACTATTTGAAAAACTTTCGGAACATTTTGGAAGATATCCGTAAGATTTTTAGGTAATTTTTTTATTCATGCTGGTACAATATTACATAATATTATTGTACATAATTACATTTTAATTACATCTTTTATTACATTTTTATTACATTATTATATTATTATATATGAAGTTGTAGGCTCCGAAGGCTACGATACTGTTCTTTGGAGTCCGGTCTCTTGCCGCGGATGACCTTACGCGGCACACGGCACAGTTGGAGATGAAAGATTCACCTCTGGATACTTTTTTAGAGCTACCAATATTCGTAGAATGTTATAAGGAACAAGGTTGACAGACCAGATAAAGTGAACCCAGAAAAACAGTATTTTGCATCTGGCTCGCAATGGACTGAGCCTGACGCTGGCAAGCCGGGATTTTGTTGACTTAGCTGAGAAATGAAGCTCTCATACCTCTAAGACAGCCGATTATGAGAAGTACAAAATGGACTTTGTAGCCTTGGTACAGCCTGTTCAGCTCGAAATGAAATGCTTGATATTTCGCCCGTTTTTTCTTTCCTTTACTGTGATATTACCATCGGCTTGTGCCAAGAATTCAATCATGTAAATGATCGTAGTCTTCAGATCCTAGAGGACAATATCAGGCTTTGAAGCACTGATACCTTGAGTGGTGGAGAATGAGAAATTCCAGAAGATCTTACAGTGATCATTCTCCACAACCAACTCGAGTTCCCCTTGGGCACATGGCAAGAGGGGCAATAGATCAACACCATAGAAGGGCCTAAGATGGTATTATAACACTTTTAGAGCCGCATTGTGTCTCTCTATGTACCCGTGGCATGCATACTTTGAGCATCCACTGAGAACATGTCCAAGTGTTTCTGACTCTTGCTTGCACGCTCGGCAGTTAGTATCGCCTATGGGTACATTCATTATGCGCTCGCGGTAAACTAAGTTGTCTATAACGCCGTCTTGGCAGGCAAAAAGAAATACCTTAGTCTCAAATCTCAATCCAGCAGCCTTGAGAAACATGTGGGACAGACCCATCGATAGCTCCTCTCTAGGTATAATGCCATAGAATTTACTATGAAGAGGCTTGTTTGGCTTTTTCTGCTTCCTGTACACGACTTTTGAGCACCAAAGTTGTTAGTGGTGCTAAACCATGTGTAGTATTGCTTGAATCAAATGGGAGACCAAGCTCCTCTGCGGCACGGTAAACAAACGCCGCAGCATTGACAAATTCATGTGGATGTATGAGTCGCATAAGAGAGTATGTGTTATTTAGAATTGAGCAGGCTGTAGCCAGAACTGTTCTTCAAAGGAAGATATTCCAAGTTTAGCAAGCCTCTACCTCCTTCATCTCGAGGAAGGTATATTCGACGTACGGAAGATCTAGGATGATGACTTCGATGGAATGTCATTATCTTGCGTGTGCTTCGGTCAAGCTGCTTCAACTCATCGACATTTCATTTAACTACACCAAACGTGTAGAGCAGTATAGGTACGGCCAGCATATTCGTCGCCTGGATCTTATTCTTCCCAGATAATTCGAAAAGTCCAGTCCAAAGCTCATCCCAATCTCTTTAGAGTACCTATTTACCACTGCCACAAGGATGTTAAGGTCCTCCTTTGAAGAAGCAAAGAGTTTAAGGTCTTCCATGTATACAAGGTGGTTGACCTTGTACCTTACCATGAAAAAGTACCCGGAATTTCTCATTCAAACAAACCACGCTTGAGATATTGTCAAAACATTTTTTTTCTAGGTTAGTACATCTGTTATCTGGTGCTCAAACATCTTTTTGGGCGCCATTTGTCAAGATTTTGTGCGTGATAGCTTTGTAAACAATTCATTGTTTGTTGTGATCTGCGAATTTCGCAATGTCGAATTTTTTTGAGCAAAGAAATTGCCTGAAATTTTATGTTTCTAACGAAATATCATGTGCAGAAGAAATGGAAACGTTAATAGTAGCCTACGGGGACTCGACAATGGCGGAAACACAAGCGTACGAGTGATATAAAGAGTTTAAAGTGGGCCGTACTATGGTTGATGATTTGCCTCGTTCCGGTCGTCCATCTACCTCTGTGACCGACGAAAACATCGAAGAAGTTAAGAAAATTGTCCTCGAAGATCGTCGTATGAGCATCAGGGAGATATTAGCAAATCTTGGCGTGTTGTTCGGATCGGTGCAGAGCGTTATGCACGATATCTCGGGCATCAGACAAATTGAAGCGCGGCTTGTGCCGCGCCGGCTCACACATCTCATCTTGTACGCGATTATTTGACCAAAAACAACGTTCATACCGTCCCGCAAGCCCTGTTTTCACCTGACATAGCTCCTTGTCACTGTTTTTTATTCTCACGACTCAAGTTAACACTTCGCGGAAGGAGTTTTGAGACGATTATGGCGATAAATGAGAATTCGCAGAAGGAGCTGGAGGCGAAACCAACATCGGCCTATGAAAAGTGTTTTGCAGATTGAAGGAAGCATTTATGTGTATGGCTTCCATTCGATATTACTTTGAAGGGAATCACATGAATACCGATGAATACTTGAACCGTTTTCGTTCTATTGAAGATCACCGGGTACTTTGTGATCATAAGGTATTCTATTCTGATCGACAAGCCACATAGGTATCCAGAGCTTTTGCCTAGGATCACAATAGATAGTGGCAAGAGGGAGATGCAGAAAAGTATCGGACTTAGAAAGTCTCCTTGGAAGACCCCCTTCTTATATGTGATATAGCTGGTAGTCACTTATCTTTTGTCAAATGTTATGAAAAATCTTGTCCAGGTACGCAAGGAGCTTGATAAGTAGCTCACGGTTCGTGTTATCAAATGCCTTACGGTAGTCAATCCGAGCCATGGACAGATTACGTCGATACCTGATCGAGTCCTGGGTAATATGTACACCTGTCTATTAACAGGTTCTTCCTGCAACCTGCCATTCCTCTCTTAGATCCACGTTCTTCATCCTTTGCATTCCATACTGGCTCGATAGATTTTAATTTCCTCTCTTTGAGGTTGCCAGTGAATAGCTTGTAGCTGGCGTTTCAACAAGCAATGAGCCTCAACTTCTGTAGATTTGACAAATCTTCGGTCTTAGGGATCAATACCGTCCGTCCTTCCACTAGCCACTACGGGATGCTTGTTCTCCGTTCAAGAAAGTAGTGAATATACGAGCTAGATGTTGGTGCGTAGAAGTGAACTTCTTTCACCAAAAGTTGTTGATTTTATCTGTGGCGCTGAAAAGTTCTTAGCTCTAGTGATAGCTTTCTTCACTTCTTCAGCAGTGATTATTGGACACTCTTCCTCTGGACCTTGCAACCTTTGCCTGTGACAAAAATTACGACAGAGTGATATATCTGAAGCGTCTTCATTTAGCTGATAGATATCTCCATATACTTGCTTCCAGAATGCTTGAATCTCTTCTCGACTAGGCGGATTTTTAACGGTATATGACGTTTTATTGAAAAGTCGGGAAGGATGAGCAGAAAAGGTGGAATCTTCCTGAATCCACATTACTCGCCGCTCAAGGTGCTCTTTGGCTGTTGAAAGAGATCTTATTTTTCGCGTCCAATGCTGCTTGATGGTCAACAGTTTACACTTGTTCAGCGTGTGATTTGCTTTTCTCAAGTCCCGAGCAAGTGTCCTAACTTTTGGAGTGAACTTTTTATTTCATGTTATGTAGCTAATCACGCAATGAGCATTTGATGCATGCCGTCTCGCCGTTTCAATTTTGAACTGAAGCTGTGCAATACGCTCGCGAGTCTTACTCAGACGTACTGAAGTATCGTTACTTCTATTGTCGCTAAGCAGCCAGACCGCCCTCTCATAACCTACACAGTTCAGATTACAGAGATTAACATATTCGGGGAGCAAATCGGAGAGAGCAGTATTAGTTTCAGCTAATTTTTCCATCCTGAGGAAATCTTTTTCGTGGATGTTTATTCTCCTACTTCTCATGTTGCATTATAGTGCAATAATTATCGGCTATCTGCAAAGGTGGTCTTGCTGGAACGGGTGGTATGTTCGCTGGAGAATGTTGCTCTTCTAGATAAAGAGGTTCATATCCGTTTCTTCGCAAAGAGGATACCTGATATTTTAAATACTGAGGCGTTTTATGAGCAATGGACATATTATAGGTGCATCTTGACCCAAAGTTCACGTAACCTCTGCATGAATCGTCTTGGCGAAGGTGAGCTTTTTGACCAACAGGTAGGGATGTCCCTCCTGAGGTGGTTCGACCATTCAAAATGATCTTCTCGCGTTTGTCCGAGGCCGTTGCCTGGTCGTCGCCTTGATTCGGCCACTGCCAACTGAACTATGGCCTCCATCCAAGAGAGGGCTATTGTGGGTGACACTGTGCAATGCTGGTGACGTAACCGCATAATTCCTTGAATTGAGGAGTTAGCCCAATGCAACGTGGCTGTCTGCAAGAGCCGATGCTCTCGGGCGATGGCGACATTGTACGTAACATTATTTCTGTGACCAGTGACAGGGCTGCCTTTCCACCCTCCTTCCACGAGACACCATAAAGGGGTAGGGGTTTGACCGACATTATTTCCATGTCCAATCACATGGATGCTTTCCCCTCCGCCACGAGACGTTGCAAAGGGGTAGGGGTTTGATCGAAATTATTTCTGTGACCAGTGAAAAGGTTTCCTTTCCCGCCCCCTACAAGATGTTGGAAAGATAAAGTGGTTTAAACAACACTATTTCTGTGACCGATCACAGCGGTGCCTTCTCGTCTCCCTCGAGACATTAAAAAGGGATAGGGAATTGACTATCATTATTTCTGTGACCAGTAACGTGGCGTCGCGTCCCCCATGAGACCTTGGAAAGGGGTGGTGGTGTGACCAAAATTGTGTCTGTGACCAGCTACAGAGGTTCCTTCCTGCCCCTACGAGAATTCGAAAAGGGACAGGGGTTTGAGCAACATTATCACTGTGACCATATAAAGGGGTACGTTCTCGCTCCCACGATACGTTTGAAAGGAGTTTAACCAACATTTTTTCTGTCACCAGTTACAGGGGTGCATTCACGCCCCCACGAGTTGTTAGAAAGGGGTAGAGGTATGCCCAACATTATTTTTATGAACAGTCAAGGGAAAACCTTTCCGCGCACATAAATGAAACGTTGCATTTAAAGCATCAAAAGCGAAAATATAACAAAATAACTCTTAAATCACGTGACGTCACTCTAAAATGTCTGACAGTCCTTTCCGGATGCCAGAAGTATGTTTTGGCCGGTACCGACAGGGAACTTTTCTTACCGATACCGGCAGTATATTCACTGCGTTTATTATTCTGGAATATAAATACTAAAAGACAATTTAAAAAGGTATTCAAATATTTTTAATGATTTCTTAAAATTTCGAAAAAGAATATAAAAGATTTCAGAGAAACATGCTAGTATTTTGCAAGGTTACAAAATTTAAGGCAAAATTTGAGTGCGTTTAAGAAATGCTCAAGTAATAATTAATTAACTAATGATAATTGTAAACCAATCCATAGTTATTTCAACCGTAATCTTTCGTATAATTTCTGAATAAACACATGAAATTGTAAGAAGTTTTAGAAAGGTTAAAAAATAATTTTAAACTGGGAAAGATTTCAAAATTTGGTTAAAAATAATTAGGGCTTTGAGGATTTAAAAAAGGAGCCTTTTTAAAAATGTTGAACATTTTATCCAGAGAAAGAAAACCATTTTTTAAGATTCCTATGCAAAATAGTATGTTAGTTTGAAAACTAATTTCAAGAGAATATTGAAAAACATTTTCAAATATTTCAAATGATTTTCAAAATTGCCAGAAAAGAATTTGAAATATTTTAAGGCAATGTTTTGATTCTGCACAACTTTAACAAATTTTCAGGAAAAATGCAGAAAATTTACAGAGATATTAAGAAGATTCATTAACAGTTTAAAAAGATTTTTGAATAATTTAAAAATGGAAGCGATTTGAAATTTTCAAAAATAATATGTAGATTATTGAAGACCTCGCAAACGTGCTTTTCAAGAATTTTGATAAGGTTTCAAGAGAATAAGAAGATTTTCTTAGATTCTTAAGAAAATTTAATAATTTTTTATTATATTTTTTCATTTTATTTATTTTAATTTGTTATTTTTCAAATTGTTACTTGGATAATTTAATTTTCAGATAATATTTTCAAATTTTTTGTAATATTTTGAAAGATAAAAGTTTATAAGATATTTAGGAACTTTCGAAGGTTTGAAGAGTTTGAAAATATTTTTAATCTTGAAACGTTCTTCGAAGGTTCATGAAAGTTTTTGTTTTAATGTATACTAAACTTCTGAAAGTCCTGAATATATTTAAGGCCGACCCGAATTTTTCCTAATGTTTGGCAAAGTCCTGTAAAATAAAATACATTTCCTTTGAACTTTTCTAGATTCTCTTTTGACACATCTTACATTTTCAAGAATACTCTTGAATGTTCTCATGAGTCTTAGGCAAATTACATTTATTCAATTTTAAAAACAATGTGTTAATACTGATTTTCTTGTTCTCAAATCTTAGAATCTAATTTCATCTCGGACTTAAGTGTTCAACAAATTGAAGAAATGAAATAGTTATTTAATATTTTTATTTTTTTATTTTTGTAGTCAACACCGTGATAGAAGAGTGGTTAAGCCCTCACTTTTAATGATAAATATTTGGTAAATTTAGTGTATCTAACCTCTAACCATTTTAAAAAATATTCCTTTCACAATACGCGTTCGAAAAGTGATTGCAATAATCTTCATAGAACTTTCCCTGAGGAGCAAGCTCTTTAAACAACAATTACTAAAGATAGAGTGTTACGCAACATTTACATAACTGACTGTCTGAAGGAATCCCTAATGGAAATCTGATGAAGGAGTGAAGTTTTTTCCTTTCCAAGGAAATTGGTACTCGCGGAGCTTCATAACTTTCAATTCAAAAAGAAACTTGCGAGATTAAACTTTCTGGAAATTGCATTAAAGACTCAACTCGATATTATATGATGTAATAAAGATATACGCAGGACCGTAGATGAGGTGTTTCTTAGCTGCCGGATACTTCGCAGCCAACTAGGTTGTTAAGTGGGAAGCAGGGGGGGGGGATTGTAGAAGAGGATGCGATATTAATATAGGGTGCAAGGAAGAGCCTTTTACGACGACGTTCATAACCACTGTTATCTTATTATAAAGCCGTTATCTTATTAGCAAATCTTCCCGGCGCTTTCTTCCTTCCTACGCAGCAGATCGAGCAAATTAAATTTTACCGAATCAAACTCAAGCATTTGAAATAGTTCTCAAAATTTTATATTAGAAATAGAAAATTGGATTTTGCATATTGAATTAGTGTTGCATTAGTGTTACATATATCATATGTTTATATCATATCTGCCTTGTGCAACTAACCATTATTCCAAACATTTCTCAAACACGCAAAATGGCACGGAATAACGGACGATACATATTTAATCGCCATCTACATGCCTGTTCTACCCTTACTTCCCAACTTTCCCTCACACAGCTGAGGGAACTACTTGCTGTACCCCCACTATTAAACTTTTCTTCACGCAGCTGAGGAATCGCCAGACTACACTGTAAAACCTATGGTTCCATTATATTTGAGCATCATTTTTTTAGCGTCCTGTTATAATACCAAATCGTCTTGTTTTGAAGCCTTCGTTCCTGCTATTTAACTTTGCTAACTTCAGATTGAAAAGTGGTACGTACTAGCGAACTAAAATAATGCACAGGGCAATTGTTTTAATTTCTTGCAACTTCATGCTTAAGAGAAACAAAAAACATTTGAAACAGAAAAAAATTTGATTTGGTCCTGTTTCCATCCAAAAAAGTTGAACTAAAACTTCGTTTAGTGGCATCAAAATAAAGTGGCATTAGAATAGAGCCACTCGAGACTATATTTTTGGAGGACTCTTTCAATACCGGAAACTAGCCTTGAAATGATACTTTATTTTACAGTGCCATTGGCCCTTCCCAAAAAAAGGAATAAATACGAAACATTTGGAAATTTTTATTTTGCAATTGGTAACTTAGAAATCCTACATTCGAAATCTACTATTTTTTTCGACATGACCGGTATGTTACTTGCATTAATAAGTTCTAAATGAGAATAAGTGCACTGCAAGCAATTTCTGTTCCGTGAAATGATTACGCATGTAAGAAAATTAGAATAGATATAAGAGAACTCTGCTAAAAACTACGTGATTTTCATTTTCCGATAATACCGCAATTTCTTCACTTTTTCTTGGAAAATATTTTTGAACTTCTTCATTAATTTATTTTTAATTTATCTATTCTTTATTTTCTAAGCTTCGGATCGTGCGACATTTTCGACTTTTTGAAGTTAATCCTTCGTCACTCAAGCCACTTAAATTGCTTGTAAAATGCTTGCAAAGAAATAATACATTGATAAATGAAAGAGAGCCAATAAATATTATATATATCATTATAAATTATATAAATAAACCAATAAATATTGAACGAAGAATTCATTCGTAAAGAATACATTCAAATTTTTAAACCTAATCTTCTAGAATTCTACCATTCTAATTTGTAATACTTATTTATTTGTGGAACATATGAGAGTCGAAAACATTCGAAATCTAATAATTTCAAATTTGATTCATAAGTTAGAAACCAATCCATAGTTATTTCAGACGTACTCTCTCGTATAATTTCTGAATAAACACATGAAGTACCGATATATTTTAATAACCTGAATATCACCAAAAAATTGTAATTATTTTAAATTGAAATAATTTTTCATAACAGGGTCTAGCGACTAGGAAAAACGGGAATAACGGGAATTTCGTACAAATTTGAAAATACGGGAAGAACTTATCTTTTATTATGAACAAAAATTTCCAATTTAAAATTTGTCTTTCTTGAAAAAAAGTGAAAATTAGAAATTCTTTTCAAAAGATAGGAATACATTAGACAATACCATACCATATACTAGACAATACCTTTGTCTAGAGTAATAATTGTCTCTTTGTTTTGAAATATCTCAGAAGAACGGATCAGAGAGCCTGTTTTTTATTCTCAGTTTTACAAAGATCAGTAATATGTTTCTCAAAACACAACTGAGCATTAAACTTAACTCCCAGATCAAGTATCAAATGAACCCTCACAGAAAAAACTAAGAGCAATCTTTACCCTGATTCTTGAGTAAAGATTACCTTTATGAAGCCGCACTTATGTGATTTGCCTGTTACACCAACCATCAGCCAACTTCACTTCAGCGATCAAAGCTAGTGGCTTCCAATTTTTGAAACGGAGGTGACAACTTTTATGAGAACAAAAGACAGTCTCTGCTCATCGAGGGTAATATTTGTGTTTTACCAATACGAACAGGTAAAAATACGAAGTTACCTCCAACACAATTTTCCCTAAGTTTTTTTTTATGCTGCATAGCTTGGAATAATTAATCATATAATAAAAAAAATTGGATTTGATGCTCGAGAGGAATTAATAATTACCATACACTTCCAAATGTTCAAAGAAACATTATTCTCCAAACACCAGTTAAAAAACATATCAAGACAACATTATAAACGAAAAAAAAAATCCTGGAAATACTTCAATTCCAAATAGACTCTGGTGTTGTCCGCGTACAACAAAACTGATAGGTTTATTAAAGTTTTTATGTCATCACAGAATATAATGTGAAATATAGGACCTGAATTAGACCCTTACGGAACCCCAGAAGTTGGCTGATAGCATTTAGATTCATGACCAGCATCCTGAACATAATGTTTCCTTTTTCAGAAAGTTCTTCAATAATATCACTAAATTGAAAGGTATACCAAGATTGATAAATTTATCCAGAAGTAATTTATGATTTACTTCATTGAAAGCTTCCGAGAAATCAAGATAGACAGCGTCGACCTGATCTCCTTCAAACAATGCATTTGTCGTATATTGTGAAAATGTGGCTAAATTAGTTGCCGTCGATCTATCACGAACAAAGCCGTGTTCCTCAGATCTCAAATTTGGTTTTAGATAAGTCATTGAGATTTCAGGAATGCAAATTTCGAAAACTTTAGAGAAAGTACAAACAATGGAAATAGATATATAATTCTTAATATCCGATCTATTGCCTTTTTTGAGAACCGGGCACACCTTTGTTTCTTTCCATAATTCTGCATATTTTCATATTTCCAGTGCAGTATTGAAAATTTGTGTTGAAAATGTGTGTGTTAGAGGATCAGTTAATACACTGAGAAACCCTTGTTTGTATTTCTTGTTAAAAATCACACTAGATTTCACTATCTGAACATTGCAATAAGAGGCAAAAAGCAAATTTTAATAATATTTACTAACCTCAATAGTAACTCGTAGCTACGTAAAGAATTATAAAATATATTGGAATAAAAGTTAAAACTATTGCATTTATTGTAAAAGACATTTGAAGTATTTATTAACCTCTGTAGTAAAACTGCAAGTCTGCACTATTTACTAATTTTGGTAGGAGAAAATAGTAAATTTGTTGGATTAATATCTGTAGAAGATAACATTATTTACAAAGTGCTGTAGTAAAATGATGCGCAGGGACCGTGCGCACCGAATTACTAACTGGTTAGCAAAATATGCTACAGTGGGAATAGTAAAAAAAATAAATACGTGTTGCTAACTTTCACACAAGCCTACCTACACACATGTTCTACATTTAACGCATAATTCACATTTATTTAAATTAAGAATTGACAACATTAGAAATTACATATATGTATATATTCTTAAAAGATAGTATTTTATATTATAAAGCTGAAACAGAAAAATCGGGTTAGAAGAAAACGAAGGCTGGCGGGAATCGAACACGCGTCTCCGGGACAGCAGTCGGGCGATGATCCATCTACCTATAAGACATTGTGGGACTCAGAATGAAAACTTCCATATGACCTAAATGATAGAAAGTTAATTGGTTCTAATTCATTTAATCTTTAATTGATTAATATTCATGATATTTTTATAATTTTAAACAACAAAATTTTTAATGTAATTAAAATAAGTAAATATTTTTTTCTAAATTACGTTTTTTTGCGGATTTTGCATTGAAACATAAATTAGATGTCATTTTCGCAACCTAGAAATATGATCGGCGATCGACACACATCGGATGCACTCGGCCGCGCTCGGTCCAAGGCTCGATACTTTTTGCTAAATCAGTTAGTAATATTTGAGACCAAATTTAATAATTGGTATTAACCTTTGTTACAAAAAGTAGAAAATGTCCATAATACACATCGTGTTCCTACAGACAATAGTAATTTCTTCTACATATTTAGTATATTATGTTATTTAAAATACTTATTACTTTTATTTTTTTTTGTACAATTTATTAATTTCTCTACTAATTTTTCCTACATCGGATTTTACTACAGAAAATAGTAAGGATTGCTATTACCAAATAGGAAATCTTCTTATAAAAATAGTATAACTTATTATTTATGTATTAAAATGTCGAAATTTAAGCATTTTGCCCCCAATTGCTATCCGTTTTAGTAATTTTTCTAACCTAAAGTTTATCAGTGTACCAAAGCAAAATCTTTAAAAATATAGCTGGGAATTCTATTCATGCCTGCCGTAGGTTTATTAGATATTTGTGACCGTCCGCGAAGAAAGGGACCTGATGCGGAAAAAATCTATTTTCATTTTCTTACGATAATCGATAGTTTCTGAGTTGCTCTTTCATTTTTAATAATCAGAAATTGTTTAAGTTAATTTCTTCTCTTGTTATTAAGATACAAACATAGGCATGATAAGCGTACGCGGAGACCGAACGAGAGGCCTACGAAAGCCAGCCCACCATTTACCACCAAACCTGTACGCGACGTGTCCGTGAACTCCACTGTCAAGTACCTAGAAGTGTAGTGGTAAGTGGAAGGGGTGCTTTTCGTAAGACGCATCTCCTCTACTCAAATGCTGTCTGTCTGTACTACGCTCGCCCGTCCTGTAAAATTCAGATTTGACGCATTAGGTCCCTTTGTTCGTGGAGTCACATTTCCTTAATAGCATCATAACTTTAACTTCAACTTGAGCCGATTTAATCTGTACGTAGCTACCAAACTGATCAACATATCCCATACCAGGAACGTTATTATCAACATCTGATGCATCACGACCGAAACATTATCAAAGTACTCCGCGTAAGCCTCTACAATCTTATTTTCTTTACTAATTTCTGTGTCATTAAATCTAATAATGCCAGGTATACATAATTTATTTTTCAGCTTTGAGGTTATGTTCCACACGGGAAGGATACAACTTTGCACGGAGCAACTGTGCACGAGCCCATCTGTGCACGTCGGTGATCACTGATACAACTGTGCACGTTATTGTCCACAGGCACAACCGTACACAGGCCATCTGTTCGAGGGGTACCATCTGTGCACGTATAAATTTCGACGTGCACAGTTGGGAGGCTCCCATCTGTGCACGTTAACCGTTTTTAGGGTACCATCTCTGCACGTCGTCATTTCGACGTGCACAGTTGGAAGTGTCCCAACTGTGCACGTCTAAAATAATACAATTCGATTTGAAATTTGCAGGTCCACATGCACAGATGGGATACTCCCAACTGTGCATGTGCACAGATGGGAGACTCCCAACTGTACACGTGCAAAGATGGGAGACTCCCAACTGTGCACGCATCAATTAGTAGAATTAGACATTTTTTCACGTCCACGTACCCAGATGGTACCCTCCGAACTGTGCACGTACCAATTAATAAGATTACATGCTTAACATACAAGTCCCCGTGCACATATGAAGAGTCCGCGGTCTCAACCTGTTAACTGATATTTTATAAATTTTATACAGCGACGGAAAAACGTTTTCATTTTGAAAATTGTAAAGATTTATTCAAACCTCCCAGTTTATTTTGTTGAAGAGCGCAATACCAATAATATACATAAGATTTATAACAATTCTAGTGAAATTAAACTTTTTACAGCGGTTTGAATCTGTAAGTATGTTATCTGCAAGAGGGTCCCGCGGTCTTAGCCTGTTAGAATTTGCAGGAGCGCGCTCCTGGTGCGCGAGCGTTTTGATTTTTTTCCCTCGTTCGCATTTTTCCTACGCTCTCGGTATACCTACAGACAAGTGTTATATATCAAAATGTTCGGTGAACAATGCTGAAAATGTAAACTAGTTGTATGAATCAAAATAGTATATTTCGATACGAGAGGCCAAACGGGCGTTTTGGTCACTGCGAGTATGAAGGCGCCGCGTGAACCCGAGGCGTGGCGTGGGAAGCCGGAGCCGAGCCTCGGGTTCACGCAGCTCCTTCACACGAGCAGTGATCAAATAGCCCGTGAGGACTCGAGTATCGAACACTATTTTTCTTTAAAGAATACTATACAAAAACCGAGATATGTAGACTTGACGAAAAGTCGGGGTGAAGGGGTCTGGGGCAAAGCCCCAGCGGGGCCGAGGGACAGAGCCCCCCGCAAGAAACAAAATAACTCCCAAAATGTTGATCATTCCTGAAAATAATACAATGTTGTCTGCTTCCTCTATCATTTTTTGTAGGTCATCGAAACTTGCAATGCTGTCTTCGTCAGCGAAATCCATTTATATGATTTTTTGCCCTTTGCACCTTAGCTTGTAATAAACTCTTTAATCTCATCATGCAACGAATTACTTCAACGAAAATGAACGAAAACAAACTCACGAACGAAATAAACCCAATCCAGCCCAACCTCACGCAAAATGATGTTCGCATAGTAACCGTTTACGACGCTAGATGGCAAGCGGTGGCCAAAACGTAGTAGCCGTTTACGACGCTAGATGGCAAGCGGTTGCCAAAATATTTTGGTAACCGTGGAGACCATTTTGCTAACCGGTGACAGCGTTTTGGTGACCGGTGTTGGGAACTTTGCTCATTGCTTTCGCGCACAGTGCGGAATCGGCAATTTTGGATGTCTGTAAACGGTGGGCAAACGAGTGTTTTGCATGTATGTATAAAGAAAAATTTATTTACCACTGTTTACGATCGCTTGTAAACAATTGCGCGGCAATCGTGAGTGTACTTTCGAGGCAACGTATAGGCGACACTGGCAAACGTGACGTCAATAGAGCTCCAAAACTCGATTCACACGTTCACACACTATGAAAAACACCCAGTCACACGTTCCCCTCAGTCTTCTTATACGAGTTAGCTTAGCGAAAGGGATTGAAAACACAAATTCTCCTAAGCCGCCATAAGTAGTTAACAGGTTTAGACCGCGGATCAATGCTGCAGATACCGAAACGCGTTTTTTAAAAATTCATAAAAAAATTATTATTTCGACATGCAGCCAGAAGGATGATGGCGGCGTATTAAAAAACTTTAATGAAGTGCAAAAAAGTAGATTTTGAAAAAAATGTCAGTTAATAGGTTTAGACCGCGGACCCTTCATATAGAAGACTCACAACTGTGCGCATGTCGATTCTCATCGTTGTAATTGGGATTTGCGCAGGTGGGAGGGTACCATATGTACACGTGAACTTTTATTCGAAAAATTATAGTATCAATCGAGGCGCGCAAGTTGGGAAGGTACCATCTGCGAACGTGCACTTTTGGATGACAAATGATTTTATTAATCGAAACTTGCACAGTTGGAAGGGTACCATCCGTACACATTTTAAGTGAAATTGATGATGTTAATACTTCTAAATGAACAATCTGACTGCATTAATTAAGTCGTGCAATGTCAGGAGTCTTTCATCTGTGCACGTGGATTTGTAAGTCAATAATATGATTTATCAATTGAGACGTGCACACTCAGGAGTCTCCCATCTTTGCACATGTACAGTTGAGAGTCTCCCATCTTTGCACGTGCCCAGTTGAGAGTCTCCTATCTGTGCACGTGAACCGTTGTCAGGGTGCCATCTGTGCACGTGCATAGTTGGGAGTCTCCCATCTGTGCACGTTAACCGTTTCTAGGGTACCATCTGTGCACGTCGACATGTCGACGAGTACAGTTGGGAATCTCCCATCTGTGCACGTTGATTGTTGCTAGGGTACCATCTGTGCACGTCGACATTTCGACGTGCACAGTTGGGAGTGTCCCATCTGTGCACGCCAAATTTGGCGCGTGCACAGATGTCCCGGTGTACAGTTGTGCCTGTGGCCAACAACGTGCACAGTTGTACCAGTGTCCACTGACGTGCACAGATGGGCGCGTGCACAGTTGCTCCGTGCACAGTTGTCCGTCACCCGTTCCACACTATCGATGTATCCTTCATTAAAGCGTCCTCAGCATGTGATATATGTATATTTAATCAGATCAGTAGACGATAGTATTTTATTTTTAGTTTAATTTCTCGTAGTACGGTGACACCAAATATGCCTTTACTAAACTTGCTTCTTAGTTTCTCTTTTATTTCAATGCAATTTTGCAATTCGTTAGGAAACCAAGTAGGAAACCGGTGTTTTGATTTTTCACTTTTCAACCTTGGAATAAAATTATCAATTTCTTGTAAGAGATTGTCATAAAAAATTTACAGACTTCCTCAGGGTTATCAGTCTCATATAACTGTGTCCAATAATTTTTCATAATATTTAAATACAACTGAAAAAAAATCTCCATATTTGTAATAAAAATGGCCTATTCTACCTAATCTAAAATTATTCTTTTTAACAGTGTAGGTAGTAGGTACCATACATTAGAATATGGAGCGCGGGGTAATGACTATCTTCTGGTACAATAGTTACACTTGAAGGTTCTATAGTACAAATATCGTTCGCAAACACGATGTTCAAGAATCTATTATTTTTATTACACGCATTGTTACATTGGGTTATATTTAAGGACTGAGCAAGTTCAAGAATAAAATCTTTCGTATGATCCGTTATAAGTCCCTGCGATGAGGCAACAAAATTCTTTACAGTAAAATCTCCTGCTATAAGTATTTTGGAATCATGAACGACATATAACTCCCCTATTGCATTAACAAAATGAAACAAATTCATCCATAGTTATATAACGTAAGGTGGAATTAAAACCACAAGTACGATGGCAGAGAATCTTTCCGCTGAAGCTTTGACTGCAACCATATTATTATTGGGACAGAAGTATTTAATAACATCTAAATTTAACTCTATACATTTTATTTAAGTGTGTCCTGGGTAAAAATGTTTGGTCTTGAGCAACGCGAAAGGATAGTTTATTAACTGGTTTCTTTACTACCTACAGGAGAGCTTGCTCTGGAACAATAACACTCAACGAACGCCCCATTCATAAGTTTTCTTAAACTTGTCGCACATGATGTGTGATAGGCTGCTTGGCAACTAACGCATTAGTAGCATCCACAATGGCATTAGTGTCAGTGTGCATCATTCACTGAAAGCGCACTATTGTCCTGTGTAGAGCTTATTCTGTAGAGATGTGTAATGCACTATAATTAATCGCAGGAAATCAAAACAAGTTATTCGTTATAAACAGTCTCACATTTACGACGTATGTTTTTTGTTTTCTCCCTGCTCTCTCTCTCTCTCTCTCTCTCTCTCTCTCTTTCTCTCTCTCTCTTTTATCTCTTCCTTCTTTCGCTATCCGCTAGAGTAGATCGGAAGCGAGATCACCCGGTCAGACCAATGTTATCGTGCACGGTATCACCTATTGAGGTTAGGTTCTATGCCAGACTTTTCAATATATCATTAAATAAAGTGTTCATTTACATGTAAGAACCTATTACCTTAGCACACACTTCAACACGGTGAAAACAATTTAAGCCACAATATAATATCCCAGACCAGAGTTTATAACAACGATGAGCAAATTAATACCGAATGCGCCGCAATGAAACTATCCTTTTCCGCCATTTTTCATGCCCTTTTTTTGCAGCAAGTCACATTTGGGGCAAGTCTCACTGCAGCAAGTCACATTGCGGCAACACTTATTTCGAAAAATATGAAGTCCACGAGAAATTGGTAAAAAGTGGTATGGGACTTAAATTTCACAGCCCCACAACAAAAATGAAGTTTCATACCCCTGAACCAGACCCATGCATCCCTATGTATTTTTCATCGCTAAATCCGAATCCGAGGTAAAAAAAATTCATATACCCCACACATTTTTAGCTAGAGCCAAAAAACACCCCTAGAATGGGGTGAAAATGAGATTAAGCAACGAGCATAGTTGTTGCATCTTAATCAATCGAATTATACAAATTTTCAAGTGTATAGCGCATACAATTGATTTGAAACACTCCTCTCCACCTACCCCACCTACCACCAAACCCAGTTAACCCCTAAAAACCACATCCACCAAACGACAAGCAGGCTAACCCACCTACGCCTGGAAACAGCGAGTTTAGTCACCTATTTCTCTGAAATAATTACATTTGACACCACAAGCGTGCTGAACCACGTACCCCCTAATCACCTAACCCCTAGAAACCAATCCTACCAAACCACAGGCAGGCTAACCCACCTATCATGGTAAAAGCGAGTTTAGTCGCCTATTCTTTTGAAATAACTACATTCGCCACCACAATCGTGCTAACCCACGTACCCCCTAACTCGCCTAACCCCTAGAAACGAATCCTACCAAACCACAGGCAGGCTAACCCACCTACCCCTGGGAACAGCGAGTTTAGCCGCCTTTTTTTTAAAATAATTACATTCGACACCACAAGCGTGCTAACCCACGTACCCCCCAACTCACCTAACGCCTAGAAACGAATCATACCAAACCGCAGGAAAGCTGACCCACCTACCTCTGGGAACAGCGAGTTTAGTCGCTTATTTTTCGGAAATAAATACACTCGATACCACAATCGTGCTTACACACGTACCCCCTAACTCACCTAACCCCTAGAAACGAATCCTACCAAACCACAGGCAGGCTAACCCACCTACCATGGGAACAGCGAGTTTAGTCGCTACCTCTACTTTTTAAGCCTTTTAAGCGGCATATTTTCATATTGATCAGTTCGAACCGAATTTCTATGTAGGATTCTTCAACTTTTAACTACTTGCTACTTATTTTTTTTATTCTTCAAGGTTTAAATTTAGAAATGTTTCACTTTTAATTCATAGATTTAATCTGAGTTCCATACCTTACAATCAAAGCCAAAGTTTATTCATTTATTCCCATTTTTGTTAGCTTTCATTATATCATATTATCAAATAGTATTTTCATTAAGTTGCTTTCTATCACAAAATAATTACTCCATATCAGCTCGTTCAAACAAGTCTGAAAAAGACAGAAAATTTATTAATATTTTAATTCAAGGAGCACAAAATCCTCCATTTGGAAAATTCCGAGAAATCATTGTGGAATAGAACTTTTCAATCCACGTCCCAAAGCCAAGGTTTTATGAAATTATAATTTTTCCATTTACACGAACTTTGCTCTTGAAATTCACGAGCGAGGTGAAATTTTCTAGCGCACGCGAAATGAAGATTAATATGGAATAACACAAGGCTGCACAATCCGGATCGCGAGCCAGGAATAGAGAGAGGGTTCACAGAATCCTCGATTTAGAGTGATTTGAGACCATGTACGCCAACGCATTACACTAGCTTTCATTATATGGATGAAAAACTCTTTACAAAGTATTGACGACCGAAGTATTCGTTTCATACTACCTCTTCGATCAGGTTTTCCAACAAATTAAGTGCGCATCCTAAGAGCAGTTTGGAAAATTAAATCTACACTTTCGGAAACAAAATTTTGTGAGTAGGACATATTCGATATTGCTATGAAATATGGGAAATCACGTTCACCAATGAGAACATAAACTAAAATAAAATAAAAATAAAATTGCTTCGTCACAGATCATCACACAAAGCTTTAAACTTCCAACGGTGTCGTCGTTAATACCCCCCCCCCCGCGCCCCCCCGCCTTGTACTTTCAATAAAACAGTAGAATTTTCAACAAACCAAGATTAATTTTAAAATGTATTAAAATGTAATGTTAAAAAGATGAATGTTTTAGAAAAAAATTTACTTTTGAACCCGAAAAGATAAATGTTCGAACAAGAAAGATCATTTTTTAACCAAATAGTTTAATGTTTAACCAAAAAATTAAATTTTTAACGTACAAAAAACTTCATTTTATACCAAAATTTGCAATTAGAACCAGACAGTTGAACTTTCAAGCAAAATGGAGGACTTTTAAACCATACAGTTGAATTTTCAACCAAATGGTCCAGCTTTCAAATGAAAGAGATTAAAATTCAACCACAAACGGTTGCACTTTTATATAAATAGTTGGATCTGCGAGCCAAAAAGATGATTTTTGAAAAAAGGTGTAAATTTTCCATTCAAAGGGATGAATTTTCTATCCAAAAAGACAAATCTTCAACAAAAAAGTTGAAATTTCGACCATAAAAGCTGACTTTTTAACTAAATAGTTGAATTTTCAATATAATAATTAAGTTTTAAAGAAAATAGTTGAATTTTCAACTAAAATTATGAATCTTCAGCAAAAGAAATGTATTTTCATCAAAGAAATTCAACTTCAACCAAGTACTTGAATTTTCAGTACAGAAAAAAAAATTATTCTAAAACGCAAAAAATAATGGTCCATATTTCAACCAGAAAATACTTTAATTTTAAATAGAAAAATAGTTAAATTTTGATAAAAAAAAAGATGAATTGTCCACAAGGATGGATAATTTTAACCATACAGTGATAATTTTAACTAAAGAATATCAAATTTGTACCAAAAGAGATGAAATTTAAACCAAAAAAGACTTCATTCAAGGGAGAAAATAAATTGCAACCAAAAACTTAGATCTTTAACTGATAAAATAAAAAAAAAATGTATTCTTAATGAAAAATTTAATAGTTGAATTTTCAACTAAAAACGATCAAATTTAACCAAGAATAAAAATGTTAAATTTTCAGTTAAAGCCCTAAATTGACAACAAAATAGTCCAATCTTGAACCAATAACAGTATATTATGCACCTAGGGGCAGAAAAGGTGTCTCTCCCCTTGGTGCTTACCAGGGGTCCCAGCGAGGGGATATTTCTCGAGTTCAGCTGATCAGCTCTTTTAACACGTGTGGATTCCTCGCCTCCTTTCTCCTACCAAGAGTGGGAAAAACTACTACTACTCTACTACTCTACTCTAAGAGTTCGGGGTGGTGGTCAATTCTGATGCCGTAGAATAGAATTTACCACCACCCCAAACTCTAAGAGTAGAGTAGAGACTCTTGGTGGGAGAAACGAGGCGAGGAATCCACAAGTGTTAAAAGAGCTGAACTCGAGAAATTTCCCCTCGCTGGGGACCTCTGGACTTTATACGATATTTTATTCACATCTGACGACACAGTTCAATCCCTAGGGAGCAAAAAGTCTTTATACTCCCTAAGGACTGAACAGTGACGTCAGAGGTGTATAAAATGAATTTTCAACCAAGAAAATTATTTCAACAGAATAAATTAATTTTCAAGCAAATAGTTAAATTTTTAACTCAATAATAGAATTCTAAAACAGAAATATTATAGTAGACTGTTCAATAAAAAGAATGAACTTTCAACGAAAAATTGTTGAATTTTCTTATTGGATTCGATTAATTTAGTTCGCATTTAAGCGAAAAACGAGCGAAAGAGGAAAACGGGGAAGTTTCTTGAAAATAGGAGGAAAAAGAAGAATTCTTTAAAAAATGGGAAAAAGTGTGAGGCTTGCATTTAGATGCTCTACTTCTGAAATAAAATCACAGATTTTCATTTTATCAAGCATTTCAAAAAATTGTGATGCACATTTATATTTTCTATGCCTGATGCCACACTTGTTTAACCCCTCCCCTTACCAGTGTGACGTAGTTTTTAAACAGACCCTAACATGAATTTCAATAATTCTTGAAAAGGATTATTCTGGAATTCTGGAATTCTTTTATTCAATACATTTTTTGCGGAATTTATTCTTACATTTCCGTAAGCGTTATTAAGACCACAACATTTTGAACTTTGGGGTTGGCTGAAAATTTGACTAACCAAAACGTAAATTGAAGAGAAGAATTTCCCAACAATTTTCTTTTATTCATTTAATATCTCATCATCATCATCAATCTTTTCATGTTGATACGAGCTTCACCAATCAAAAATCTCTCATTGAGGCCCAGGAAATTCTTCAACTACACTTTCAGCGGAAATTACTATCTTCAGTGATGAAGAATGAAACTAAAAGCTTTTCAGAAAACTTTAAACGAAGCCACCTTCAACAGTTAAAACACCTGCTAGCATTTTGAATTAGAATGATGCAGTTTGGCTATTAGCTGTCGAAAAAGTGTCTTTTATATCAGGCATTGAACAATTTTTCCAAGCTTTTGTGATATTTGGAATGTACTCGTAAATGAGATCTTAGAGTGCACCTTGTTCAAGCAAATGTAGGTGAAACCTATGTTTTAAAACTGATTTGAAGCAAGCAAATAAAAGGAAGAAAATTTTTTCTCATTTATGCATTTTACAATTTACTCTTTGCTTTGTACTTACATTTACAATTGCTCTCGACCGTAGGCAAAGTGTAGAATATAAATCACGTTTCTCCTAAAAATGTTCCTGAAATTTAACGTTTACTCTTTACAAAGTTCATTTTTTCAAATTTGAAGTAACAAATTACCACCTTTTATCGACCTATTCAATTCCAGAAAACCACGAAAATTTTCACCAGGTTTACTTGAGAATTTTTTTCATTTTTTTTTCATATGAAGTTTGTGAAGGAACCGTAACTACAGAATAGTTGCTTTTAATTACTGGCAGTCCAACACTCTTTTCCTCTTACTTTATCGGACTTTTAGCTTTTCCGTACTTTGTTTGCTGGTTTTTCTGAAGCACGTCGAGAACCCACCGCAAGTTAATTAGTACTTCGCGCCAACTTGACCCTTAACAATCCCCGACGGCAATTTTTACAGGGACCGCTTACACGTCGAGTCGTTAACCAGCTCGTAAAATGTCTTATCGTGCTACACGGCGCTATCGGAAAATGCGTCAAATTCAGTGAATCGCGTAGTGGGCTTAGACGCGAGAACACAGTGAGCTTGAAAATAAACTCCACTGAGAAAACTGTATGTATCCACGCTGGTGGAAATTTCGGAGTGAAATTGATTTCGTTTTAATCCGAAGAACTCTGAATCATTCCGATCGATTACGAATGAACACCAAATCTGTTTCTGACGCAAGGACTCATGCGTAGTCCGAATCACTCCGTCCGATTACGATTCATTCTTTTTCAGTCCGAATTGGTTTCTCAAGTTCATTCCGGAAGAGTCCGCAATAATTTAGCTTATACATACGTAGAGAGGCAGCCATGTGATATTGATTTCCTTTAAAGGATAAATTCGAAAAAGAAATTTGAATTTTTCAAAATAAAAAATTGGGATGAAAAAACTTCTATAACTTCATAGCTTGAAAAAAAAGTCCTGCGCGGAGCGCCGTAGGGGTATAGCGTATAGCGTATAGCGTAGAATATTAGGGTGGCCCAAAAAAATCGAATTTCGAATTCTCTGTGCGGAAATGGCACATTTTGTGAAGTTTTCGATAAAAGTAAATAAGTGTTTGTTTTTGATCCGCCAATGTTAGAGGACGCGAGCCACGCCCTATATTTAGACATTAAAACATCATAAGGATGGATAAAACGGCGATTGTCATAAGTATGAGACAGAAAGACGAACTTTTTAGTAGAGGGCAATCCATAAGTTACGTAACGCTTGGGTGGGTGGGGGGGGATCGAACCTAGTGTTAAACAATAACAAAAAACTACAGCGAAAAGCCGTAAAATGCGTTACGTAGGAGACGGGGGTCAAAATTTTCGTAAAATTGCGTTACGTAATCACAGGGGCTTCTTAAAATCAGTTCCCTAAATGTGAAGTATGTGTTAATTTTTTTTTTACAAATATGTAAACCATTCAACAGGCTCAAAAAAACCAGTGCTACTTTTGTCTAATGGCTTAAACTATTTTCATTTGTTCACTTTTTCAAGAAAGCAGACAAAATGTACACTTTCGGAATGATATGAATTAAATGATTCCGTACTTCAATCAAAATCATTCCGCACTAGTCTGAATTAAATTTTTCCTCCGACTGATTTAGGCGCAACACGCAAGCGTACACACAAAAATTATCTTCTTTAACCTTTAGTTAACTCGTTTTGTTTTCGCAACCCAGCCAAGAAACCCAGAAACCCAATCCCGTCCAAAAGATCCATTTGATACTTTTGAAAAATTTCCAAAAATTTCATAATTATATCGTAAGTTCCCATAAATTACCGATACAGTTATCGGAAATTACCGCAAACTTCAGGAATTCTTTTAATCGAACTTTACAAGCCAAAAACCCGATCTGGGCAAACTCGACCCGAATTCATGGGGTTTTCTTCAAATTTGCACAATTTAACATAATATGCAGATATTACCTCCACAGAATTTCATGTTTTTATCTTTGGAAAAACTCTTAGAAAAGGTTTCTACTTATTCTTGAAGCGAGATAATCTTAATTAACATTTTTGAAAGCGAAGAATAACTTTTTTGTTTAATCAAATGTGAAGTTTCCAAAAAAATTATTGAATTAATAACATAAGTATAATCTGAGTATAATCAGAATGGGTAAAAAGTTATGAGGGAACTGCTGTGCCTATAAGAAAATCGAGAAATTGGGGCGTGAGAAAAGCTTCGCGAGATTCTATGGTGGTATTGTGCCAGATTTTGGCGCATAACGGTTCTTTTCCCAAGAGCTTGGCAGAATGAAAAATAGATCCAAAAGAAAACATGTTCTAGCAACATTACATAAATGACAATGCAAGTTGTTAAATAAATAATTAAATTGCATCCATGAAATATTTTTAACGAAACATTTTTTTTGCTCAAAACAGGTTTATTGAGTTGATAAAGTCATCTAAAATATAAGAAAATGTAAACTTTTTATTTTTGAAATTCTATTTTTTATGAAATTAAAATTTTCAAAACCCCAAACTCTTATTTGCTTAAGATTCAGTCCAGAATAGGTATGGCATTAAAAAGTTTATTTTTATTTTTAAGATAGTTTTTTATTCAATAACATTCACGGAAAAAATAGATAGTTAGATTCACTTTTATGCATTGTTAACTTGAAGTTTACTTGTTCACATTGTATAAAAAACAATTCAAATAGTTTTTGATACTGAATGAGATCGTAATCTCAAAATGTACAAAACCTAAAGTCAGCATTACTTCTTCAAATTGTAAAAAGAAAGATTACTCAGAACAAGTAGCTTCAATAACTATTTGTAATGGTACAGTTGAACATGTAAACTGTATGGATAACTAATTCACATAGTAAGCAAAGAATTGTGAGTTTGACTTTTGCAGGTGAGTTCGATCTCCTTTTTCGCCTTGCAATAAGCATTGCGCGAGATTGTTGCCTTACTTTTTGAAATTGTGAGTAACTTGAGTTCCACAACTAGAAACGTGTAGGCCCTTTCCGAAAATTTTTTAGGGGGTCCACTTGAAATTAAAAAAGAAAGACGACTTATAACTTGCTTATCAGTAAAACAACAGATTTTCGGTTCTCAATCTATAAGACAGACCACCCACTGACATTTTACAAAAGGAAATAAATTGTCGGAAACTATTTTATAATAGTTTCTCTTTTTTCATAATATTAGTTGAAATAATTATTAAAAATAAACATAGTGAATAACTCTACTTTATACTTCGACTTTTTTTCGTACCAAATTTTCAGAATATAAAAATATTCTGAAGAATTATATATATAAAAAAAATACTTTTTTTACATTATTTCTGCTATGGACTTTTCTGCTTATGATATTTTTAATTTCTGATAACAATAAAAATGATTGAGATCGTACTTGATTTAGCCACCCAGGTTCGAAAATTATATTATTTGGAAGAATTTTTTTTTAGTAGAATAATGCATTGTTTCCGACATATCATTTCTTGAACCAATAATTAAAAAATAATTTGTAATACAATTTTAGTTCAAATCAATTTCCATATTTAAAGCAGTAATCATTTTTTCAACCTTTTCAGATTGATATTTGTAGAAATCAATACCATTTATTGGGGAAAAAAATTTCTCATTTTCATAAAATTTTTAACAACAATAAAATCTACAATTCTACTGTGATATTGCGATCTTTAATATTCGTTTCTCGGAACCGATTTTTGTGTTGTATTCAACAGTTTTTATTCTAATTCAGCATCCCCATCTCTCATGAGAAAAATTTTATTTTTGCAAAAAATTTAAATTTGAATCACTATTCAATGTTTGTCTCATCTTAAAATAGTGATTTTAATTTTGCATTTGATATATTATTACGATGTTTAAACTTTTTTTTATTTATACACATATCAATTATGTAATTGAATGTCACGTTTCAAATGAAGTGAGATGATAATGAAGTAAAATTAAAAATTCCAAAGATTTCATTCGAAATCATTTTTTCAAGTCTTAATTTACAAAAATACAAAATATGTACGTTTTAAAAATTGTAATTGTAATCATTTAATAAATAATACATATAAATGACTAATAATATATTTACTGTGCGAGTTGATACTTTTAAGCAAAATATTTTTCCCAAGCTCGTTACAATTTATTAGATATCATCTTGAAGCAGTTCAGAATATTTGAAAATTTAAATGTAATAATATCATCTTAAAATAGGAAGCCAATATTTATATTACGCTACTGAATGACCTCTCACGAATTCCTAAACGAAAGGGTGATACATATAGATATCAAGAATGTAGGCATTACGCGAAACAAGTGCGAATTGACGAAAATTTGATAACTCTGCGTTTGGTACCGATAGCGACAGGTGCTTTCGCCAGGACAGGCTTCTTACGCTTTAAAACCAGCTCCGAACTAGTGACGGGTCGGAACTTCCGTGCGAAACTTACTCTAAATTTGATGTTTTAGGTAATGTCCAGGAGGACCCCAGTGCTTGCTAGTTTTATAATTTTATAATTTTAAAATATAATATTAATTGAAATTGATTAATGCCATTCAAAATGTGGGCCGTGAGGAGTTTGATCTTTTTTTAACCCGTTAACTATGGGGACTCAACGATCAACCCTTTTGAACGCTAACACAAATAAATGTTATTATATTGTTTCTTTGGGAACTAGATAATTAACACCAATTGATTCTTGAAAACTTTGAGAAATTGACTTCTCTTCAACCCGTATAAATATGGGGACTAAAAAGTCTTTTCTCTGTGTCTAAAAGAAAAATGCTGGTTGGTGATAATTGCAGCTACCAACTCGTCAAAAAGAATAAGTGAACTGGAATCTAGATTTGTGAGAAGTGGAAATAAATTGAATTTTCAACTCGTTTAAATATGGGGACTCATTTAGTAAGTTTTCTGGCATCACAAATCTAACAGTTCACATTGATTAACTCGCGAATTAAAATAAAGAAAACACTAAACAATCCTAGACATTTGCAAGGCTTAATGAAACTAAATTCAAAATAGTCTGCGAAAATGAAAATGAATATAGACTTCAGGGTTCCATCGAAACGTGCCAAACTTTTTAGGGATTGAAGAGAAGTACCTATGAAATAAAAGCATACTGAAAACTTTTATTTTTAACCCACCCTCCCCCCCCCCCCCCCGCCCCCTCACACAGCGCCTCAAATATGATCCAAAAATAAAAAAAACTGCATTTTTACGTATTATTGTTACTTTTTAGCAATTTCCGTCGTCTTTCCCATACAAATAATTACTAATGGACAATTTGAATATTGATCATGATTTTTTAAACAATTTTTAATTGTTTAAACAAATGTAAATTATTTAAACAATTATTTATTCCCAAAAAATGTAAGAAATAATCGTATTTTCTGTTTGAAATGTAATAGTTTTTGATTGTTTGGAGTAGTAGTTTTTTTAAAAAACATTATGTTATTATTCAAACAATTAATTATTGTTTATTCTCAAAATTTCTAAAAATTGACCCAGAGATGTCCAGTTTGTTCTCAAATAAGTAATTAGGTATCCCTTGCTACTTTTTGTTAAATAATTGTATAATTTTTATACATTTCTTTTGATGTTTAATAAATTTCTATTTGTTTAAACCATTTTGATTCGCTTAAGCAGTTTTTTCCGATAACTTGAAAAAAAAAACTAAATTAAATACATATAATAATCTTTTTTTATTTTATTGTGTACAGGAAGCATATATAAACCATTTTTCAATTGTTTAAACAACTACAGTTTGTTCCAACAATTACTTTTCCAAAAATATTTTTTAAATCGTATTTTCTGAATTAAACATAATATTTAATGATTTCGAGGAGTAATAAATTCTGCTGAAAACTTTCTGTTATTGTTTATACAATTAATTATTGTTTTTTTTTTAATTTCCTTCAAATTGAGTATGGATGGTTTACATCTTCTTCGGCGCATTATTAAATAAATCATGAAAGTCATAATAAAATTCAAATTATAAAAGTGTACTTATCATTGCTTTCTTCATATTTTTACAATCTTTATCATAATTATATTATAGAAAAGCACATTCACTAATGCAAATTACGATTCAAGTTTCAACAGATTTCTTTTTCACATTTTCATACTCGTTATAAATATTAAAAATATATATTAAAATATATTTACGGAAATAATTCCATGTCTAATTTTTTATATCATTGATCCACATTCCTCAATAGAAAACTATGTTTAATTCAGAAAATATGATTTAACAAATATTTATGGAAAAATAATTGCTTTAGCAAATGATATTTGTTTAAAAAATTGAAAAATGGTATATATATTCTTTCTATACACTATACAGTCCGAAAAATAATTATATGTATTTATTTTTTAAGTTATCGAAAAGAACTGCTTAAGCAAATCAAAATTGTTTAAAAAAATAAAAATGTATTACACATTAAAAAATATGTATCAAAATTATATAATTTTTTCACTAAAAGTAGCATAGGATACCAATTTGAAAGAAAACTGGACATCTGTGGGTCAATTTTTAGAAACGTTGAGAATAAACAATAAGTAATTGTTCAAATAATTACATAAGGTTTTTTTAAAAAATCACCATTCCAAACAATGACAAACTATTAAATTTCAAGCAGAAAATACGATTATTTTTTACATTTTTCGGGAATGAATAATTGTTTAAATAAGTTACATTTGTTTAGACAATTAAAACTGGTTTAAAAAGACCTGGGAAATATTCAAATCGTCCATTAGTAATTATTTGTATGGAAAAGACGATGGAAATTGCTAAAAAGTAACAATAATATGTAAAAATGTAGTTTTTTGGGTCACATTTGGGGCTCTGCGGGCAGGGGAAGGGTGGGTTAAAAATAAAAGATATTATTATGCTTTTATTTCACAGGTAGATACTCCTCTTCAATCCCTAAAAAGTTTGGTACATTTTGATCAAACCCTGAAGTATGAGTTCAATTTTTCGAAAATCCAAAATTTCCCCATGTTAATTGAATGGGATTTTGAAGTGCCCGTGGCACGTGTTAATAGTCGAATTTAGAAAAAAAAATTGAAGATTTTTTTTCTTTGGAAATGGAAACTTCTGCGCGGGGTACTTGCCCTGAAGCTCGAAAAGCGTTTTTCGGACCACTCTAGTGTTTAGTTTTTTTTTTTTAGTTTAGTTTTCTATTGTCTATCAATTTTTTTCATATCTTGTGTCTACTACGCTTCCTATCAAAAACTGAATTAAAAAAATGTGTAGATATTTTGGGTGCATAATTTTGTTTCATTCATATTTTTTCGTAGCTTGTGTCGTTTGCCAAAAAATTTAATTAGTTTATTTTAGATGTTGTTGTTTAACGGATTCGGTTTCTTTAATTTTATTCTCTTGACTTTTTTTCATATCACGCGTTGTTTGGCTTAAAATTTTTTTTCGTTTGCTTTTTTTGTATTTTGAAAATGCCATAACTCCTATAATATTCTTTTTATTAAATAAAGTCGTTAGGATAAATTGTTTTTCATTTTTGAATTTCCATGCAAAATATGTGGCTAACGATCTTGATCTACATTTTTCGACACTCAAAGAGTGTACCGAAGGCCAATCTAATAAATTAATTCTTGCAAAGGTAATCGTGCTCACAGCAATACATACATACATACGCATACATAATAAATACATACATACACACATACATACATACATACATACAAACATACAGGCAGAAACATTCGTTGACACCTGTTTTCCGTGTTCAGAGAGCCTCAAAACGTGGACATTTTACCAAAAAGGGGGGAGGGGGGTCCAATTTTGCACAAATCTTAATACCTTTTCTGATGAGAATGTTAAAAATACCCTTCGAGATTTTGGTACTTTCAATTTTTGCGGAACTGCCTAGAGTTTAAAAAAAAAATACAAATCATTTTGTTCAGAAGGTATGCAAATTTGAGAATATATATTTTCAGAAGAGTTAATGAAAATAAATAACAATTTTTTTCACACTCTTTAGGGCGTTTTCGAACATATATGCGTTTGCAATTTACTAATTGTGTGTTTTAATTGCGTCAGCAGTAAAAAGTCCCCAGAAATTCTTTTTAACAAATTTTCAAGTGTGTTGGGTCGATAAATATGTGAAGAACAAAGTTGCCGTTATACGTTTCTAGACTAATAATATTTCAATCGCAAATCTTGACACTAGTCGCCAAATATTTTCAATATTTTTGAAATTAATAGCGATTTCTTCTTAAATATATGCGAATGTTTCAGCATATTGAAAACAAATTCTGTTTCATGGTCTTATTTATCATCCTTTTTGTAGTTACATGAAGATCTCCTAAGGAGTGCATTTTTTCACTTCAATTTCCACTGAAATGATAACTTACAAAATTCTGAACCTATTTGTCACGTACAAAAAATGTTGCAGGTAAAAGATCTTTCTGAAATTGTAGGAAGACATAAGATTTTTAATTTTCAAAGTTCTTATGGATATATTTTGGGTTTTATATTTTTTGACCATATGGTTATGGAACTTATGGTATAGGACTTACATTGCTGGCACTTATTGTTTTAGGTCTAATAATTTTGGAAATTGTGGCATTTCATAACATTATCCTTAAAGCTTGAAATTCAGAACATTTGAGACGGCTTCGTTTTTAAATTTTAAATAAAACAGTACGCAAAATGTGCTATAACGCACGTGTCCCAACATCTACAATTTTTAAATGAAAACTTGCTAAATAATATTAACACCATTTTTTGTTTAATATTTGGCACTCACAGATATCACTTATATTGAGTTGAGAACAACAAAAATCAAGAGTAGAGTTTAAAATTTTAGAATTGAGGTTTTTTAAAATTCCTTTAGAGTCTGTCCCACAAGGTTATTGTCTGTTAATTGACGCAACATTTTCAAACTATTCATTATGCGAGCTAAAATTGTGAATCTTATACTTAAGAAGATTTTAGTAAAGTTTGAAATCGATTTATGAAAGTTTATTCCGAATAACAGTTAATAATTATTACTATTTTTGCGTAATATTTTCCATAAAAAGATCGGTAGCGCTCCATATTAACTTAGCATATACCATAAACGCAGATGGAAAAATAATACATAGTTTATACATTGTAAAAAAATTATATATAATTTATATTTGTTTTACACAAAAAGGTGTAAAAGAAATACAAATTATATATAATATTTCCCACTATGTATAATTTTTCCGCCTGGGAAATGAGAGGATTTTTTGAAACGCTGATCTCAAAGTCAAATAAATAATGTAAAAAGTCATTTTCCCCATGTTTTTGAATATTGCTATCGGTTATATGCATATACTTTCAAAATATTTTTGAATTTTTTGTTTTCTTCATCATAGCCGCTGTCCTGTTACGCGACCTGTAGCAACGTCTAAAGTACATATCCACCACAAATGAGGCGTTAGGTACAAAAACCGCCTAACCCGGGTTAGGTTGTTTTTCAGTAAATTGCTTTTTTATAATCTGTAAATCCTACTCGAGGGGCTATTCACTGAGAAATCAGGGAATCAGAAAAACATGAATGCGGCAGTTCATAAATGATTACGGAAATGATTCCTTTGTGAATCCCATGATTGCCCATTGATTGCTCCAAAGATTCCGGTTCGGACTTCGCTTGAATGGCAGCAACGCCATGAAACTGTCGCCGAAACGTAAGGCGTATCACCATAGTTACCACATATAAATAATTTGATTAATTAAAAAATTATTAGAATATTCATTCAAAAAAGTAATTTGTATATGTGTTTATTATGAGATGAAATGAAGAAAAAAACACGAGAAGAGATTGGCAATCGTCCAAACAAGGATAGATTTTATAGATGTAAACATTGACATTTAATTTTAATTTAATTCAAATTTCGAAGTTTACGATTTAGGACTTGGATAAAATAAAAAAATTGGTAATAATGAATATGGTTATTAGGGTGGTCAAAAAAACTCTTTTCGAGCTACAGGGCAAGCCCCCCCCCCTCAAAAATTTCCATTTCCAGAGAAAAAAAATCCCTCATTTTTTTTCGAAAGTCGAATATTAACACGTGCCACCGGGCACTTCAAAATCCCATTTAATTGACATGGGGAAATTTTGGATTTTCGAAAAATTGAATTCATACTTCAGGGTTTGATCGAAACGTGCCAAAAATTTTAGGGATTGACGAGGAGTACCTATGAAATAAAAGCATACTGATAACTTTTATTTTTGACCCCCCCCCCCCC